>PVJL010004793.1:37979-121485 GCA_004026885.1 Lyroderma lyra
AGTGGGTGTGGACGGTCCGGGTCCCCATCGGTAGCTGATGCTGCCCTGGCACACCTGCGTGCAGCTTTCTCGAAAAATGAACGAGTATCAGCTTGCCTTGAGGCCCTCCGCCTCTCAAGCAAAGTCAGGCCTTGCACGACGTGCAGCTGCATAACATACTGAGATTTCATTTTAATTTTTATTTAAAGTATTATTTCTTGTTTTTGTTTTTTTTTTTTTTTTTTTTTTTTTTTTTTTTTTTTTTTTTTTTGCTGGTTGCATGGGAGTGCTGATTGCTTGCGTTCCGGTTAACGGAGAGTCTACTGTACTTCTGTAATATCCAGTGAAGGCAGCAGGGAGCTTGATTATTTACTGTGTGGTCTCAACCCCAGGTAGCCAGCCATCCCAGGTGGAGCCAGTGGCAGACCACATCAGGAGGACTGACAGCTCTCACAGGTCCCCTCAGACACCTCCAGACATAGCACCCGCAGCAGGGTGGCCAGGGACAGGAGCCAGGGTGACCTCAGCATGAGGGAGCAACACACTCAGACCCTGAGCAGATGAGATGCTGGTACTCTGGAGACTTGGAGCAACCTTAGGGCTAAACTTCAGACTGGTGAGGGCCCTCTGAACTGTTGGTGGGAGCTATCGAGACTATTAGTGACTATAATGGGCCCCAGTGACAGAGGAGGCAAGCGACATCAGGCTATGTGTGTAAAAAGTATACACAGAAGAGTCTGTGCTGAAGGCAAACGCAGCCAAGTATAATAGTAACACTCAGCTACTCATTCAAACACGCGTCGAGCGGCTGCTAGGGGCCAGAGGTGAACAGACGAAGAAGGTGCCTGTACTCGGGGTGCAGCTCAGGGCACAGCAAAGGTGACTTTAACAGGTCACCTCGCGAACCATGTCGCCAGTGTCTAATTGAAAGGTGATTATACTTCTGGGTGCTGGGAGAGAATAAAACAGGGAGATAAACTTAGATTGAGGGTCTAGGAAAGGACTCCTGAGTAAGAAGTATTTCAGGGGTTCCCTGGGGGTGTAGTGGCTAAGGCTTGGGCGTGCTCAACGCCACGGCCCGGGTTCGACTCCCAGCCAGGGAACTACCCAAAACAAAACAAAATAATAACAACAACAACAAAAAGTTTATAAAAAACAGTAAGTATTTCACTTGAGATCTAAAGGATACGTGGAAGCCGTCGGCGTGTGGTGGGGGAGCGTCCCAGGCAGGAGGCTCTGAGACGTGGTGTGCTCACGAAACCAGAGAAGGGCATGTGGCCAGAGCCCCGTGAGGCGGCAGGGTGGCATGCGGGCGAGAAGGTCCAGGGCCTTGAAGGTGAGCTAAAGAACAGGACGGCACTGAAAGATCTTGGCTAGAGGAGACACATCTTCCCATGTGTGTCCCACGAAGGTCCGTCAGGCTTCTGACGGCGTAGATGGAATGGAAGCAGGAGCAGAAGCAAGGAGACCAGTGAGAGAGGACAGGGACTTCGACCAGGGCCGTGGCCGTGGAGGTGGACCTTGGAGGCAGAAGTAACTGGCTTAAGGATCAGTTGGATGTGACGTGTATTGGAAAGGGTAGGGCAAGGATGATGGCCCAGCTTCTGGCCTGAGCAAATGCCCAATGGAGCCATTTGGTGAGGCGGGGAGGGCAGCGTGGGAGGGGAAGAAGGGTACAGTTTTGCACATTCATTTCATCAACAAGTATTCATTGATCACCCACTTTGTGCCTAACATGTACAATCTGAGGTGCCTGTGAGGCTCCAGTGCTGAGGATGCCACACAGTAGACTGGTCTGTACTGGAAGCTTTGGCCTATGCCTCAGAATCGCCAAGGGTCACAGCACAGAATGCGCAGCACAGGAAGCAGCCAGGAGCGAGACGGGCAGATGGGTTCATGGAGGCGGGGAAGAAGGGCAAACAGGATTTCTCCAAGGGAAATGAGGTTAGGCGAGGAATCATTTTGCTATAGGGGGATGGGATTAGGATGGGGGAAGGGAAGAATCAAGAGTTCTGTCTCAGGCATATTCGGGGGGAGAAACTTATGAAGCCTCCAAGTGGGTGTGAAAGAAAGTGATTGGCCACATGGGTCAGGATAGAGATGACAGAGCTAGAGAGATGACAGAGATGAATAGAGATCGATAGACACAGAGAGAGAGAGAGAGAGAGAGAGAGAGAGAGAGAGAAATTTAAATGTACTTCAGATAAGATGAGGTTTATAGCCAAGGGAACAGGCCCAGGGAGAGGGGAATTATGGGAAAGAATAACTGGAAAAAAAATTTTATTCACAATAGCAACAAGAATCCTGAGATACCTAGAAATAAAGTGAAAGTTAAACTGTGTAAATCCTTGTGGGAAAAAATTTCCAAAACTTCAGTGAAAATATGAAAAAATCATGTGAATAAACAAGAGGAAAACTTTTCCATAGCTGAAAAGATCAGTATCAGTAAAGATGCAATACTTGCCAAAACTAATTTATAAATTCTATGCATTTTTTATTCAAATGACCAAAGATCTTTTTTTGAAACATGACAATCTGATCTGATGAAAGAACAAAGAGCCAGGAATCACCAAGAAAATTCTGAAAATAGTGAAGGACTTTTTACACCAGATATCAAAACATATTTCTAAGGGACAGTAGTTAAAATAATTGGCATTATCTCAAAAATGGACCAATAGACCAGTGGAGAAGAAAATAAAACACAGAAACATATCCATCATGCAAGAGAACTTAGTATATCACAGAGATGTTATTATATTACAAACCAGTGAGGAGGAGGTAGGTTTGTCAACAAATAATGCTGATGTAATTAACTTCTCAGATGAAATGATGAACCACATTAAAATTAAAACTACCGTATGTCAAATGAACCGTAAGCATAGACAAAAAAACAGCAACACTAGAAGAACACAATACAATAATATGCAAAGAATTACTATCCAGAATCTCTAAAGAACTACAAATCAATATGAAAAAGACAGCCCAATAAAAAATTAGGCAAATGATGTGAACAGGCAATTTATAGAAGAGAAAGCAGTAAAAGATCAATAAGCATGAAAACTCAAGATACATTCAAACTAATCAATTATCGGAAAGACACAAGTTAAAACAATTAGATATCATTCTACAAAGCCACCACATTGGAGAAAATTAAATAGCCTAGGGAGCTGGGTGGAAAAGGTGAAAGAATTAAGAAGTACAAATTGGCAGTTACAAAATAGTCCCCGGGGATGTAAAAAATACAACATAGGGAATTCAGTCAATAATATTGTAACAACTATGTATGGTGTCAGACGGGGACTAGACTTATTGGGTGATCACTTTGTAAATTATACTCGTATAAATAGCTAATCACTCTGTTGTACACCTGAAACTAATATAATAGTGCATGTCAACTGTAATAGAAAAATACAAACTAACATGAAAGAGAAAAAGAGGTTAAATAGCCTAACATCAAATGAAGTGAGGATGTCAGCAAACAGGACCTCACACACAGCTGGTGGGCCACTGGGAGTATGTATCACACTGCAAGTGTGTGTGCAGAGGCCCCAGAACTCCGCTCCTGAGTGTGTATCTCAGAGAGGCGCCGTACACGTGCACAGAGAGCTGTACACAACGATGTTGACTACAGCTCCATGGGAAACGTCGGCAAAGACGAGAAAGGAGGTAAACTGGGACCTGTGAGATCATGGGAGCCAAAGGGAAGGAAGGCCAAAGAGGGAGTGTCAGCTTTGGATTATAGAATGATTCTGAGATGTGGTGTGATATGAAAATATCAAGAGTGCAGTAGGTTAAGTGATACGGAAATACTTTCTGACTTTAACAAGAATTGTGCCTGGGGAATGGTTAAAACAGGAATTAGAGGAGCGGGTTTGTGGAGGCTGAGGGTTTGGAGAGAAAAACTCTAGTCACCTCAGGCCAGAAGTTGAAGGGTGAAGGGCAGTCAAGTCACGGCCGCTAGAAAAGTAAGTGGTTTCCGGTTGGTGTTCCAGAGGGGAGAGGAGTTTTGTTGTGACTGCTGTTGAGAGTGGAAGAGGGGTGATTGGTTGGTTTGTTGATTGGTCTGTTGTTATGATGACAGCACACATAACTGCTGATGGGAAGGTTCTAGTGGTGAGGAAGAGATTGAATAAAACCAGAACGTGGAAATGTTAGTATTCTTGAGGAAAAACTGAGGAGATGGGGTGCAGAGCACAGGTAGAGGGTTGGTCTTTGTTGGAAGAGGGAAAACAATGGGTGGTATGAAGTTCCCAGCTAATGGCTTTTATTATCTCAGTGAAGTGGGAGATAAGGGTACCAGCTGAGAACGAGAGAGTTGAAGATTTGAGAATAGAGTGGGTTCAAAAGAGATTTTGCAGATATTTGGAGACCAAGTTGCCTGGTGGTTTTGACAGCCTAGTTGAGGTCACTGGTCATTAGTTTGTAGTGGGACCAATCCCCCCACCCCATTGTGCTTTTCTCCAGTTGTTCTCATCAGCTTGGGTGCGGACATGGAGAAGACAGGTTCGTCCCAGATGGGGACTTACTAGGGAATCTGTTTGATTGGAATGAGGGATCCTAGAATCTATCCATAATAGGAGGAAAATAGAAAGTAGAAAAGGGTGAGGATGGATGGGGAGGTGAATGGAGTTATACATAGATGGGGAGGTAGAGGGCCAAGTCGACTTGAAGTACCGTTTGGACGAATAGTTGTAGTGAGACCCTAGATGTTTGCACTATTTGAGTCATAGATGGGATAGTTTCAAGCATTGGCAAGTTCCACAGCATGACAATGGATGGACGAGGCAGAGTACATAGTAGCCGTGTTGGACCACGGTAGACAAATGGTGGCTTAGGTCATAGTGCCCCGGATGTATAGAACTTTTTTTTTCAAATTTCTACTCCCCAAACCTAGAATACTGGGAAACATCTTGAATAGTTTTTTAAAGTGTTTAACTCTTACCAAAAGTTTGATTGCTTACTCTTTTGCTGATTCTACATTCTACTTTGACATTCTGAATACAAGTAATCATTATACAATAATTTGGATGCAAATCTAAAACGGTATAAGAAAGTCATTTGTACCTGTATTTTCATCCGTACACATCTGATGATCAGATCTCTGTTATGAGCTTGTCTTGGTATCATTTGCTTCTTTTTTATTTTTTTTGTCCTAAAAATGAAGCAGTAGAATGTGTTCTGGTTAATTCAGTTTTTTGGTTACATAGGGTATAGTGAATTCAAGTGTGTTATACACAGAGCTTCACTCTCACAATTCTAGGAAAAATCATGATGATGGCTATAGAGTCTGTCAGTCAACTGGGTGGTAGGGGAGGGATTCATAGCAATCACAAAATCACATGCAAACTTTTTAAAGCCCATCTTATCACTGTAGAGGAAGAATGCTCTATGTCCAATGAATTCACTGTCATTAAGTAAAAAATCTTTAGTTATTTCTCTTAGTAAATCTGAGCTCTATAAACCTAATTTTTGCTTATAACACGAATAAATAAAATTTCTGAAAGGAGTGAAATTTCAGAGTCTAGCTCCAAAAATCAAGTCTTCCCAACTCAGTAAAGCATCTGAAGAAAGAAGGTGAAGGACGGTCTTCTCCCCTAGAGCTCTGGAAGAGAGATGTGTTTTTGCGTTATAAACTCAAAGAAGGAATCCAGCTTCATAAAGCATAAAATTGAGAACTTCTTCAGAATATCAATCTTGCTTTCCCATGCGAGATGGAGATTTATGTGACTGTTCATTTGCCCCATTCTTTCTTAATATATATCAGATCTTTGAAGTGATCTTTGAACAAAGGGGTCTTATAAGATTATGAAGATTCTAGACACAAAAATGACCTCCAAAAGAAAGCTGTTATTCTCACTGGTTGTCTTAGTTGACAACTCTATACAGGGAAAAGGAGCTTAAGCAGAGAAAGGAAGAAACCAATCAGTGTTGGGGGTTGCCAAGACTTCAGGGATCTGGAAGGGGGTGGAGGGGAGAGTAACAAATAGGAGGGAACTGCTTGGAAGGTGTCTGTAAAATCTCTCTCAGATACTTAGCCAATCCCGAAGTTGTGCGACTTCAGAGAGACTGTGGGAAGCCTAAGGAAAAGCAGTTGTTAAGAGGCTGATAACTGAGCAGAAATATCAGAGCTCAGACATGACAAGGAAAACTCTGTGAGACATTGCTGAACAATCCAGGCTTTTAGTTAAGATCTCCAAAAAGAATCTCACCCTAGGGTAGGGACCGTGCCTTATAATAAAAGCAAAGATGAAATAATTCTGCCCTCATAAGGCCTGCAAGGTGATCCTCCAGTAGCTTAACATAACCCAGAACCTCCATGACCTACTATCTACAATGCTCTGCATACAATAAAAATTAACAGACCTAGGAAGAAATAGGAAAAGGAGACTGAAATTAAGAGGCAAAAATGGCCCGGAGAAACAAACTCAGAGAGGATCGTCAGTGATAGGCCAAATGAAGCAGAGGAAAGATAAACAGAATGGGTGACAAGATGAGGCCTTTCAAAAAGAATAAGAAAATGTTCTTCAAAGTCAAACAAAAAGTATTGATGAGGATATGGGGAAAGAGAGCGAACCTATAAGGGAATGCCGTCCGTGACAAATGAATCTAACTGGACGCAGTTCATCCCATAACCACTCTGCAGGGATGGAAGAAAGGAGGTGACCTAAATTGCTTTGGAAAGCAGTGACTTAACTGCATACTGTAAGGCTAAGGACAAAAATAGTTACACGCAAGTGGCCAACAATTCTAAAACTGCTTGATATGTATCCCAGGGTTGAGCAAAGAAGCCAATATATTGTAGATGATGAGAATCGGGTTTCTTTCTGTCAGAGAATGAAGTTACAAATAAGGGAAAGGTGATTGCTAGAATAAGCCTTGTGGTGCTGGACTGGAGTCAGAGACACAGAGGTGGACCTAGATGTGAGCCTATAGATATTAGCATACATACACAAGAGGACCCATGGCTCCTTGAAAACGTGGCTGATTTCAGGCTAAGGCAGAGGAAATACAAGTTGATCTTGGAGGAAACTAAAGTGACTGAAAGTAAGAAAGTGCTCCTAAAGGACAAGAACATGTCAAAGCAGCCAGGGAGCCAACTTGAAAGAGCTCCCAGCAGCCAAAGTCATTTGTGCAAGAAAATAAGTAATAATAACATTGGATTATAAACCAAAACATAAAATAAATATCATTGAATTCAAACTGATATAAATAAATTGCTGAATATAGATGTGGGAAAGAGGAAAAACACTCTTCTTTAAAGAATAATCCCAACTATTCCAAGAATACATGAAGGCGCAATGACAGAACTAGGAAGCCACCATTAGAATACCACGGTAACAATTTCTGCAAGCAAGGTTCACTAATGGAGGCTCAAATTAGCAGGTGAAAGTTTAAGGAGAAACAGGGTATTTCATAGTCTCAAAATATTCCCCCAACGAACATTTATTAATTCAGAAGAAAAAACAGTAATTTTGCCATGGAGAAACCTAGCAAATACCACCTTAACCAAGCGCTCAGCATTTACGTTAATCATCAACCCCTGTGGCAGCAGAGGGGTGCTCCCAATCAATTGCTGAAACCTGCGAATGTGTCACGGTACGTGGCAAAAGGGACTTTGCAGATGTAATTACGGTTCTAGACCTTAACATTGGGAGATAATTTTAAGATAATTTGGATGGGCCCCATCTAATCCCATGAGCCCTTAAAGGCCAAGGACTGTCTCCAGCTGGAAGCAGAGAACAGAGGCCTCGGGAGCGAGAGAAGAGCTCAACCCAGCACAGCTGCTTGAAGATGGAGGGGGACAGGGACCCGAGTCCTGCGAACACGAGGAAGCGAATTCTGCCAGCACCCTGAGCGGGCTTGGATGTGGATTCTCCCTCGGGACCGCCCGCAAGAGCTTGGCCAGCCAACAGCTTCAGGTCAGCCCCGTGAAACCCTAAGCAGAGTGCCCAGCCGACCGGAAGTCCAGTTTACGGAATTGTGACGTAATACACGGGCATGGTCTTCAGACACTCGGCTTGTGGTAATTGGTTACACAGCGTTGTAAAACTAATGTGCCCTCTGCTGCGGAGCTCTACAGGTCCATTCCTCTATTTGTATAACGAATGTTTGGACTCCCATTAGAAGTAGATACACATTCCATGAACTGGTCCTGTAGCAGATGCCCTGGCTTCGAAACCCTGTCCCTCCAGAGTTGAAATGCTCCTGTCCTTTGCCTATGCCCAGTCACTCCCCACGCGGACACCAGGTACTGTTAACTACGTCTCCTCATTTTCTGTGTTGCAGCTGCTCTGGCATCTGCGGCCTTGCTGATGCTGGAGGGACGGCCCCTCCCGAGACAGCAAACGGCTCCCCTGGGAGTGCACTTTCATTAGCAAACCAACCGATCCAGAGCCCAAACTCGACCACTACCTTCTTTATCAAACTCTCACAGATTGAGCCAATATTCCTCTATCTTAATCACCCCAGGACCGGGTACCAGAAAAATCGGACAACCCCTACACCCCAAAGTCCAGTGAAATTATTTAAACGCACCCACTCTAAACCCGCCTCTCCCGCTGACCCTCCTCGCACAGTCCCCCCTGCGAAAAGGATACAACGAAGTCTCTGGCCCACGCCTTCCTCCTCCTGGGTCCTGACCGCCCTGGTGCTCCCCAGTCCGGCCCTGCTTGGTCTGGCATGCCCCTCCTCCTGGGAACTGTGAGCAACAAGCTATCTTTCCGGTGTCAGCCATCTCCTGACCGGCTGGCCGAACCGTACCGTAATCTGAAACTGAACCCCAAGTATATTTCAAAACATATTGGTCCCTTAGCCTCCCAGAGCACAGGTAGCACCAAGTTTTTACCTAATGCGTTATAACAGATGCACCAGAGGCCAGAGGGGCTTGCACAGCCCACAGGACAGGTCACTCTTGGAGCCCACAAGGTGGAACCTCACCCTACGGTTCCAGACTTCCAGGCTGTGGAAAGCAACTCAGCTTCCATCCACAAGACCCTCCTGGCCTTCCAAGTCCTCCATGCCCAGACCCCCAATTCTTTTGACTGAGTGAGAGAAGGGGGCCCTCATTTTTCACCCCAGGATGGCTCGTCGTAGGAACACATAATTCTTTGAGTGAAAACACTTTCCTCAAACTCCAGGGTGACTTCTCTGGCCGAGACAAGACAACCATAATAGCTAAGGCTACATTGTCCCAAAGTCTGAGCTTCTCAACCTTAAATAGCACCTTGTGCAGAATTCCAAACTTCTCCTCTAATTCCACATTTACCTACCCCATCCAGGGAACAGTCCTGTTAAAGCTGTCACACGTCCACCTGACTACCATGATCATATAACCAATAAACACACTCTCACATTCAGATTTATGATGACTTCAGAGTGTTCTCTGAGAAATAAAAGGATGCTGTCCATTTGCATGTCTAAAGGAACCATTTTAAGAATATTAAACCTGCCCGCCACCTCCAAACAGAGGTTTTCCCACTTAACAAACAAACAAAATGAAATTTCTTTCTCCCGGGCACCGTGTCAACGAGCTGAAGGTGGCCAGCAAGCCCGGAGCGACTCTGGAGGAGCTCTCTCTTGAACTGTATCTATTGCCAGCAGGTGGCTTTGCTTAGAAAGGAATTTCCACATGTGTGCAATGAATACTCAAGGAGTAGGAGACACGAATCCAACACAAAGAAAGAATCTAGGTTACATACGTCACTATGCACCTATCAGTTCACACACGTACCGTTGTCATTACCGTTTATAACTAAAGGGCAGCGCCCGTGCAGGTTTGGTGAATATTTGGAAATTATTCATAAAAAGCCCTGGAGTTTTCCATCTTTGTATTTTCTTGTAAGACTTTAGGAACTCACGTAAAATCCTACTGACCATTAGATAAGTAGGAATTAGAAGTTTGAACAGTCAGATTCGAGTTCGAGTTTGGGTATGCATGATCTAAAACGCAAGCATGTTCGTTCCAAAACGGCCTAGTCTGGACCTCATCGTGAGACAACATCAGACCAAACCCAAACTGAAGGACATTGAACAGAACAACAGGCCTACACTCTTCAAAAACTGCCAAGGTCAGGTCAAGGTCTACAGATTAGACAACACTATAAGGCCAAAGACAACTCTACACTAATGTAAACTTCTGTTGGTAAACTTGTTTCTCACAGAAGTATAGATTAGCAACCCTGGAACTTTCTCCATGTTAACCTCCTGATTTTGATCATGTCTGTAATTTAATCTCAAATGGCTCAGAAAAAAAGTAATATGTGCACATGTACACAGAGAGGAAGCATGGCCAAGCAAACGTGGGGAAATGTCACATCTGGAATTTTTGCACTATTTGCAATTTTTCTGCTAATATGAAACAATTTTTAAAATCCACTCACTAAGACCTTCTCCTGCTATTATTCTAAATAAACATTAAATAGCATAGCTGAACATCCGACAACAGTCTGTTGGCTGCCTCTTTGATTTATTCACAAAGCATGCTTTTCCCAGTTTCTCCCTAGAACTCCAGCCAAGTTCATGACTTTATTCCCCTGACACATAATCTTTTCTTTCCTTTCTCTATCAACCACGAAACTGAATGATTGCTGGGATTCTGTACAAGATAAAGCAGGAATGCATTTCCATGTAAGGTTTCTAGTCTACGGGGAGCAAAATTCTTCTAAGATTTGGGCTTTGTGGTTCCTTCAGTATTCCCACACATATACCCAGCTGCATGCAGGAGGCATTCATCCTAGATAAGAAAAATTCGTTTTCAATCGTGACAAATAACCAAAGAAGAAATAGACAAAGGAGACATCGGTAGCCCCATTGATCTAGGTCCAGAAACATGGGGCTTTATACCTGAGAGAATCTGATTTAGTGTTCAGAGTCTCTCCCCAGGCTCAAACAATTCCCAAACATTAGCCAGAACATTCCAGAAGGACTCTCTGCCCACGTCAGCATGACCGTGGTGTCCTCTGTTCTTGTTTTCTCCATCCTTTTAGGTCCTCTCAATCGTGGCTGCTATGACAGCATCTCCCCTGGGCACAATGAAATGGCCCGTGCACAGGTGTGCACTCGCCACTTGAAGATGCAACACAACAGGAAGTAAGACGAAAACCAATGGAATCCCTTTACCTTCGAGTAGAAGTTGTGTGAAAGAGCTTCCACGTCTGCACCAGGGAGGCTGAGGCCGCTCAATGCCGGCAGAATATATAGGGAGAGATTGTATATCCCAGGTTTTCATTACACGAGGTGTTTTGTATGGGTCCTCAGCCAAGAGCCACTTAAAAACAAAAGCTACACAGAGACTACAAAAAAGCCAAACAAAGTTTAAACAAAAGGCTAAAGAAAGACCAAACAAAAGCCAAAGAAAGTTTAAACAAAGAATGAAACAAAGACAAAACAAAGGCTACACAAAGACCAAAACAAAGACCAAAACAAAGGCCAAAAGAAAATCTAACAAAAGCTAAGCTACAACCATATCACACACAGACACACACGCGCGCGCACACACACACTCACACACACACTCACAAACCATATCTACACTACATACCCACACTCACTCATATATTCTAGTCTCCCACCTCCCGCAGCCCACATAACGAATGGCACATGCCGAACCCCTCACCAAGGTTCTCTCCACACCAACTCCACCCGACCTCAAACCACATGCCAGGTCCCACACACCAGCTTGCCCCCCCTTGCACCAATGTGGTACCCGCCACAAGCACCCCACCCCACCACACTGTACCGCACCATGCAAGCCACAAAGCAAACCCACAAGCCATGAACAGAGCTGGAATCACACTGACAAATTCCTGTCTTTGGGACCCTGTTCTTGTGCTCTTCACAGAGCAAATACCCATCCATACTCTCCTCCTAACACACCCCACGTACACACGCACGCACACATACACACCCCCAAGGCTGACATCCACACACGAGTACCTCAGTCTAATGACAACTGAGATCTAGAAGATTCTATGATAATACCATTTGCACTCAAATTCATAAAAGCTTTAAAAAAAAAAATCCCACCCCTTATGGTAGGTGATTTCTGTAAATGATGAATCTCATCCGATTAACATGGTGATAATTGGCTTCAGTCTTAGACATTGGCTGTTTTTTTATCATTTTCCTAAAATTTGAGGGCTATACCACTGGATCCTACAACTCCATGCCTCAGTTAAATTTCATGGCTCCTATAACCCAGAGCTTTTGCTAAATATCATTGTATATGTGTAGAAATACATACTAATGTTTTGAAAGATGAAAGATATTCCTGAGGCTAATCCAACGGCAACCACAGCTCCCCGAATGACGGTGAGATATAAATGCCAACATTGTCATTAGGTGTCCTTTTAGGTTTTTGCCACAGTTCATGCAAAAAAGAATCATCCTAGGGGACCTTGAAGAGGCAGTCCAACGAGACAGCACACATCCAATAAAACCTCATCACACACTAACTCCGTGGCCCATGAAACATTCTTGACCTGAGTAACCAGATGTGCGTGTGTGCTGTGCTGCAGTGCGCGTGCCTGAGGGATAGGGAGGAGAGTAATGTGGCTCAGAGCATGGGCTCTGCAGGCCTGGGGGTAGTCTCTAAGTCCGTCATGATGTCACAGTGGTTGGAATCGTGCCTGGCACACTGCTGTATCAGTGTCAGCTATTGTGGTGCTGGCCCTGAAGACACTCGCAGAGCAGGGGTGGGCAGTAGTTGTCAGGACACACTTCCTAGTTAGAAGACAACTGGAGATGAATTCAGACTGTTGTAAAAGTGCAAGATGAAAGCAGACTACATTTTAAGTAATATTGGAAGAGAGTCGTAGCAATATGGAGCTAAATGCATTGTGGGAAATTCACATTGTTCGAGTGATGTAATTAGGCAGTTTCAGAACGCTACCGTTTGCATCTGATCAGGGTCAACTAATTTTACCCCAAGTTATTTATTCTCACCAAAGAAAATAATCTTGAAATTTAAAGATATTTGTGGTATTAAAGAGTTGTTATTTTTATTTACTTGTTCTTCTAGCAAATCAAAAAGGATGTTTGGATATTTCTGATGTGAAGTAGATAAATATATAGAAAATAATGGGATAGTTGAAACACTTTATAAATTTACATGCAATAGTGGGAAAAACCCACTATTGTTATTGTAATTATTTTTTAATGTACAAGGAGGTTTTTTTTTTATTGCTAAACACCTAATAAACTGCAAAATAGAGCAGATAGATGATAAAGATTCATCTTTATTAAAGGACTCTGCTTCTCAAACCCTCACAATAAAAGGCCCTTCGTGGCAAATTTTCGTGCCATTCCACCTTAGATCCTCTATCCCATAATATACGGAGGGATGTGTAATTTATGCAAACGAAGGATGGCGGTCCGCAGAACACTCATGCCATCTGCTTTTATTCCTACTTAAAGCTTGGGGTTTGCCCTTCATGCAGTGATGTTCTCAGTGCCAGGAAGACAGCGTAGGAGGCTGCACTTGAGTCGGTGTCACCCCTCTGAATGACAGCTTTGTGTTGCACAGGGGGCAAGACCTCCCTGAACTCCAAGTGGACTCGTGACCAAAGTTAAGTAACTTGCTAACGTCGCAGATAATTTCGTTGCAACCGACACTCCCCACATGTCACAGACTGAATTGCGTCCCCTCCAAATTCAAATTTTGCAGACATAACCCCTAGTGCCTCAGAATGTGACCTGACTTGCAGACAGGGTCTTTACAGGGGTAATTAAGTTAAAATAAGGTCATTAGGATGGGACACTGACATCCTTATAAAAAGGGGGACATTTGGACACAGAGACACTCGAAGAGGGGAGGCAACGTGAAGACACAGGGAGAAGATGGTCATCTACAAGCCAAGGAGAGTGGTCTGGGACAGAATTTTCTCTCCGGTCCTCTGCAGCAACCTACCCCTGTGACACTGTCACACCAGACCTCTAGCCCGGAGACCTGTGAGACAGTAGGTTCCCGCTGTTTGAGCCCCCAGCGGTGCTACGTGCTGCCGTGCGGCCCGGCAGACGGATACACTAGTTCTAACCAAAATAACGCCCGCACAGTGACCACAGCTTCAAAGGCGTTGGTGGGAAACAGGGGCCCCCGCGCCCCGCTGCATAGTCCCCCTCACCAGAGGCGACTACCTTTAATTTTAGTTACCTTTCCTGTATTTACTTCCCCGTTATTAAATGATCCAACAAAGCTGCATTGATGTGTGTGACCTCGTGCTGGCTGCGGGCTTCCCTCCTGGCGGTTTCACGTCCTTATAATCTACTGCTCCCCTGGCTTTGCCCTGACTCACTGAGTGCAGTGACATCCGCATTTATAGTGTCACAACTACGTAAATACTGCCACACCACCCTGGGGTCCCCGGGGACCCTGTTTGGAGGGTGCCCCTTGCCGCGTCCTGCGCTCCCCCAGGCCGGCCACGCCCAGGGCGGAGACCCTCGGGGTGTCCACGCCGCTTGGCACGCGCTTTCATGTGGTGTGTCCCCGGGGGCCCCGAGAGTGGGGCTTCGTCCACTCCACGGCAGTGACGCCTCTCCGCCCGTGCCCCAGCCCCCGGCGTTGCGTTGTCATAAACGCCCCCCTTTCGGTGTGTCCTTTTCTTCGGGGCTCGAAGCCTTCTGCGCTGCCCCGCTGGTGTGCACTGCTTTTTACTTCCTTGCCGTTTAAACTATTTTACTACTGTACTTTACTAATGTATTTTACTATTTTACTACTGTACTTTACTAATGTATTTTACTATTTTACTACTGTACTTTACTAATGTTTTTTACTATTTTACTACTGTACTTTGAGGACATTTTTGGACGAGTAGATACAATAAGCATGTGTGGTTAACCAAAAACACAGGGACTCCGTTTATTGAAATACAATTTACATTTGTGCCATAAAATTCAAAATGGTGAAGTGTTAACATGTGGAGGTTTTCAGTATGCGTAAGGGCTGCGGAGGCCCCGCCACCGACTCTACGTCACGCTCGTCACTTGCAAAACGCGTTGTCACTGGCAGTGAACCGTCACCCTGTGAGCACAGAGAGCGTCGGCACAGCAAGGGCTGGGGGTGTGGCAGACGCTCGCCTCGGGGGTTCCTGAAAATCAGTGTGAAACGAGTGACTCCACTATAGACGAGAGTCAGGGGAGAAGGGTGTCACCGTCCCTTCACGTAGAGGCTTAAACGTCCCCAGAGTCACACCTGCAATTAGACAACTGTTGACCTAACAAAGTTGTAGATCGAAATTTGTGTCGTCAAAATTGATTTTTTTATTGAAAAGATAAAAGACAAGCCAGAGATTTTTCAGATTCTTGACCATAATGTTATTTGTCCAACAGAAATATAAAAGAAATGAGGTTTCTGAAGCGTCATGACCATTTAATCGCTGCATGGTGTGTAATGAACTGGTTGATCAAATCTGAGAGGAACAAACCTGAGGGGCTCTGCATTTGCCCTTCAATCCTCACTTTCAGTGCAAATTTGTCTCTTCCAAGACTTTGACCTTGGTCTGCTAGACCATGGCTACACAGTCCCCAACTTTCTATGGTAAACAGAAGAATACAACAGGAACTGAGCTGTCAGCCCATCAGACAAAGCCTCTGTGTTCTACACCCCATCTCTCATTCTCTCCCTCCCTCTCCCTCTCTCCCTCTCTCTCCCTCTCTCTCTCTCCCCGCCCCCGCCCCCCCACCCCAACCCTCTGCTATGCTTGGGCCCAGTCACAATTGTGTTCTGGCCAGTGGTGGTGGCCTGTGTAATAAAGCACATTATGTGCCTTAATTAAGGGACTGGGTTTACCCAACTCGTACTCTGTGTTAAAACTCACTCTTTAGGAGACACGCTTCTCCTGTTCAACTTTGTGGGTCCGATTCATGGATTCACCCCTTGCAGTATTATCACTAGAGAAGGAAAATGTAGATGCAAGGTAGCAAGACACAGGGATTCTAGCAAAAAGAGAGACTCAGAAAAAGAATTTATCAATGTGTTAAAGAAGACCAGAGCTGGACAGTAATTAAATGTGTTAGAAACAGATTTTATTCAGAAGCTATTGCAAAAGGAGCAAAGATACCTCAGAATAACATGGGGCTCAGTTCCAAATACAACGTGGACACGAGGGCTGTGAACCACGGAGCCAGTCGCGCGAGTCGCCGGAAGGAAAATCACTAAGAGAAGTCGGCCAAGGGGGGAGTTCCGGTCATCCTGACCGGACGGGAGTCTTGCTGAAGTCAGGCCAGGCTGATGGGACATCTGCGGGGCGTGGGGGTGAGGAATTTGACCCGATTGCAAGGGTTAGGGCAGTAGAATCCTGCCCCCGGTTCTGTCTGCTCCCGGGGGAGCCCAGCCTGAGGACAGACCGCAGGATCTTCCTGGGTCTGAGTCTTGCCCTTGGTCACTCCGCGTGATGAGGGGCCCCCACCCAACCTGGCAGAACAGGTCCGGAGCGTCAGATCCCCGAACCGCTGGCCTGATTCAGCCAACGTTTCGCGTCTGTTTGCTGCTAAAGCAGATGCCACCAGTCTTCCTTGTTCCTGCAACCAGCTGCTCCCGTATCAAGTCCATCAACAGGTGTGAAACTCGGGACATCTCCACACGAAGGGGTCATCTGGTCACTCAGATTGAGTTTATTATTAGCTTCAAGAAATATTCTCTTTTTGCAAAGAATATGAACAGATTATACACGTAATATAAAATGGTACAAACGTGCAACATTCTCTTTGAGCGCTAAAGGGAAACAACCTTATGCTTGAAGATTTGGAGATGAACAAATAAGTGCACATCCAACTCCAGGGACACATAGTAAGGGCTTCTGGCCTCACATGTGAGGCCACGGGCTGGGTCTCACGGAACCAGCCACACGAGAAACAACGACTCAAAGGCAAAGCATTCAGGCATGCAAATAAGGAACTCGTCGTATTTCTCCGCATCTGCAGTGTCTTTGTTAAGCACACAAAGTGTGATTTTGCATTCTAATTACAAATGCCATCAGCCTTTGTACGGATTTAAGCATTGCAAGTCCCAATCGTAGTCATTTCATAACATGGAATTCTAATCTCTTCACAAATTATTAACCACTTGAGTATTATTTAATTGCAGTGGTTGGTTTAAAACAAACAAACAAACACAAGGCTGGAAACCAAGACGCAACAAAACGCTTTGGTTGAAACAGAACCTTTATGTCAGGAAACCACTGTGCAAGCTGTATGTGATGGTCAGTGTTTTCATTTACATATTTGACATTGGTTAATTCGATTTTATTTTTTCTTAGTAAATGTCAGTGAATTGCAATGTGCAACATGATAACGTGGTAGTTTGTTTGTGTTGTAAAAATCTTTCAATGTACACAAAATTGCAGGGAGGATTTTTTTTTTAAACTAGTTTCAGTAACTTAGCAACATTTTCTTTTCTTGTTGCATTTATCTCTCATTTTCACTCACCCTTCCTCCCCTACCCACACACACTTTTTTGGTAGGGAAAGGGGAGATTCAGAAGTTTTGAAATCTCAGCCATCATACCATTTACCCGGAAATCTGCACGATATAGTCTAAGTATCTAACAAATCATGATGTTTTTTAAGCAACCACAATGCTATTATCACACCTCACAATTTAACAACAATTCCATAGTTAACACAGTAATTCATTAGTCATTTTGCTTGGTATTCAATAATTCAAATTGGCATTGCAAGGAAAAGCTATGCTGGTAGTTGGCTCTGATGAAAATACAAATTGTCACAGGATTCTCTTACGTTTCAAATTCACCTGCTAATTTTTTCTGCATTTTAGAAAATGCAGTGAATTTTAGAAAAAACATGAAGCTCCTCCTTTATTTAGAAATGTTTGAGGGGGTATATAGAAAGGAAGTTTCTCCTATCCCTGATTTCATTTGATTTGATTTATTTATTTGTGTGTGTGTGTGTGGGGTTCCCTGGCTGCGAGTCGAACCCAAGGCCGCGGCGTTGAGCACGCTGACGCCTTAGCCACTGCACCTCCAGGGAACCCCCTATCCCTGATTTTAAATGATGCTCTGTTTTGTGAATTCCCAAACAACATTAAGATTCTACACACAATTTTGGGAATGTGTTCATGCTGTGTTTACTGAGGTGAAGAAGAAGAAGACCCCGAGGATACTTGAGGCTTCCTGAGTAAAACTGTATATTCTGAAGTCAGATCTCATACTTTTAGACAATAACAACAGCTTCCAAAAAATACCATTCTTGCTTATTTGGGCTGCGTTCCCAGACCCCAGGAGATTTGAGTTCAGTCCTCTCTCTTCCTCCTCTGCTGAAGAGGAGGGACTTCTTTGCTGGAGAAGCCTATAAAGGGAACCCTGAGTTAAAGGATAAAGAAAACACAAGCCCATCCTATTGAGGGATCTCTTTATTAGCCAATGCATTTCAATGTGTTTTCAAATGAAAAGCCTACCTTTGATTACACAATTCATATTCCAGCATGAAAACTCAGGGCAAGATCCTGACGAGTACATTTAATCACACCAGAAGGGAAGTGTCTATCATGACCAAAAGAAATTGTTACAAAATCCAACAGTCCGGAAATTAGTAGACACATCCACCTGTATTTAATAAGCATAAAAAAATGCTTAAAAAAAATCTTTTTTTCGTGCAAATGAGCCCAGTTTTCAAATCAGAGCTTAACCATTTCTACTAGCTGTGCACAGTGGCAGGCTGCTATAATTCACAATTGAGCCCAAGGCCGATCTGTGGACAGGTGGCCAGCACACACACGGTCTGGGATGTGCAGGACACGGGGAAATGGTGACTAGCCCTGAGGGGTGCATAGGGCCGAGTTGCAAGTTGCACTTTACAAAGCTGGGCCCTTAACTATCACTTCCACTCCTTTCCCTGAAAAATATCATGCAAATTATAATGAATGCCTTTCTTTATAAATATTCTATGGTACTTAAGATTTTTTCTTGACTTTTTTTAGTGATCTGATTTCCTTTTACCTGCAGTTCTGTGGGGCTTTTTGGAATAGGCTAGAAGCCTTCTATAATATCTGTTTTTCCAGGAGTTTAAAGATGCAAACGCCCTTCAAGTATTCGGTGTGTTAGGCCCCAGGTTTGGGGTTTTAAAGAATTTAGATGTTGGGGGGGGGCGGGAATTGTCTTTTATTCTTTTTATAACAAGTGTAACTTATTGATTATAATTTCAATTAAGCCAGTTCTAGTTTTCTGTGAATACTGGAGAAAACTCTGGTTGCAAAGTGTTCTTTAGCTGTGGAAAACAACGTTTTTGGCATGGATTTATGGCATGGATTTTGGCATGGATTTATGCTTCCTTAGACAGCCATTCAAAGTAGTTCACATGCTCTGAGAATATACTAACTTGACAATAAAGGAAGTTCCAGGTGTTGAATCTAGAGCAGAAGCCAGAAGCAATCTAGGGTTTAAATTTTTCCCACAGACATTCCATAAAATAAATCATTTGAGCCTAGATAATTGGCAGTGCACGTCAACAGTTGCAATTACGAAATTTTCAGGAACATCTTTAAAGAAAATACCAGTTACATTTTTCCTTTTTATTGGAGTTATTAGCATGAGGTATTTCATAGTTTTGAAACATATTCTTTGAATAATGAAATAAAAATACCTTCCTCTCCCCTCTCTCCAAAGCAAACTGTGAAAGCTGCCATGTGCAAAAACAAAGCAAAAAGTGGAAGAAATGAGAATGGTGCCCGTGAAGTTCTGGCAGGGAGAGAGGTCACGACTCCTCAGGGTCAACTGTGTGAACGGAGGGTGACGTTTTATGGGATGGGAGTTAAAGGGACCTGGAGACAAGAGAACAATTATGTGATTTTCCATTGGTTACATGGGGAGTTTAGTCTCTAAGCTGGGCAAAGTAAGAGCCTGGAAGATAAGGAGCGTAGTGGCCAGCCATCGGAAGGTGACAGTGACCAACGGAGAGCTGTCATCGAAGCTGAGCCTCCTACGACTGCGCGAGATGCTGCCGAAGATCTCAGCGTCAACCGTTCTATGGCCGTTGGCATTTGAAGCAAATTGGAAAGGTGGAAAGGCTCGGTAAGTGGGTGCCTCCCGAGCTGACCGCAGATAAAACATTTTTGAAATTACTGAATTCTGGCCATGACTGCCCCAGCAACCAGCATAAAACTCCTTTTTTATGGGCCACAGATAAGAAAGGCAGCCCTTCAAGGGAAACGAAAGAAAAAAAATATAAAAAAGGTGCTCAACGTCAGTCATCGGCAGAGAAATGCAAAAAAAACCACAGTGAGACAGCACCTCACACCTGTCAGAATGACCATCGCCAATAAATCAGCAACGAGTGTCAGCGAGGACATGGAGACAAGGGAGGCCTCGGCACTGCTGGTGGGAGTGCACATTGCTGCAGCCGCTGTGGAAAACAGTAGGAGGGCCCTCAAAAATTTAAAAATGCGACTAAGACTACGTTACAACCCAGCAATTCCACTCCTGGGTATTTATCCCAAGCAATCTAAAATGCTCATTTGAACAGATACAAGCACCCCTATGTTTACTGCAGCACTATGCACAATTGCCAGGACGTGGAAGCAAGCTAAGTGCCCACACACAGGCAAGAGGATAAAGAAGTGGTACATATACAATGGAATACTACTCAGTTATAAAAAAATAAAATAGAACCTTCACATTTGCAACAACGTGGATGGACCCAGAGGGTATTATGCTAAGTGACATGAGTCAGATTGAGGATGACAGGTATCATATGATCTCACTTATATGTAGAATCTGAAGAACAAACAAACAAAACAGAAACAGACTCAAAGATACAGAGAACAAACTGATGGTTGCCAGATGGGCGGGGGCGTTGGAGGATGCGGGAGACAGTGAAGGGACCAGGAAGTACAAACTGGTAGTCAGGAAACACGGGGATGTGAACTACGGCATAGGGAATACGGCAAGAAATGTTGTCAAAACTACAGAGTGTCAGGCGGGTACTGGCGGATCATAAATTATGTGAGTGCCTAATGGCGGCACTGTGCACCTGAAACGAACAGAAAATAGTGAGTGTCAACTCTGATACATACACTGTCCCGGGATGCAGCGTACGGCGGCCCATGGTATTGTCGTAGCTAGGTGCGGTGTCAGAGGGCCAGCAGACTTGCTGGGATTATCACTTTGTAAGGTCTGTAAATGCCTAATTATTATGTTGTGTTTCACACCTGAAGCTAGTAATTTTTAAACATTTTTGAAAACCTGACTAGAAAGGTGATTTGAATATTTCTGAAACTTTGATCACCGGAAGGCAGGACAAAACAAGCTTTCTAAAACTGCCTTTGTTGACAGTAAGTGTGGAACTGAACTTGCCTTTCATGTAGAGCTTTTCTAGTTCTGAGAGGGGTCCCTTTCGTGAGCCTCACTTGACGTATAGGACTGACTCATTTGAGACGTTATTATACATTAAAAAAACACACGTGAGATGAACCTTATTTTAATAAAACTGTTATATGAGAAATAAGGATAAAGAAATTATGTACAATTTACTAGACAATGAAAAAAATGTTTTTATTTTTAAATAAATAGTTTTAAAATAAATGAATGGGAAAGAAATGCCACACAAATCAAAAGAAAACAAAAAAATAAGTTGATATGCAGTTGAATTGAAGCGGAAAAGTATTAAACAAGAAAAAAAGGTACTTCATAATGAAAAGAGCTACCGTGGAGATATGAAGAATAAAAATCTTTATTCACCAAATAACGTGGCATCCAAATGCATGACCTATAAGTCGTGCCAGCAAAGATCAAGAAGATATTAATAGCAAAAGACTTTAATTCACTTCTCTCAGATTTCAGAAACCAAATATACAACTTACTGACACATTATTTAAATATAATTAATAATGTAATTATAATTAATAATAATCATAGAGATAGGTAGATGGAACTCTGCTCCCTAATAACATGGAATACAATTTTATATCAAATGTCCATGTAACATTTCCCACAAAGAACGCTGCAAGCCGCCCCCAGCCCTCTCCCAGAAGCCAGACCACACAGCTCCTCCCTGCACGTCCCTGACACCTTCGGAGCTGCTGCCCCACCGCTGGAGCCCAGAGTGAGGGGGAGCGTCAGCGATGGGACATCCGAGTGAGCACGGACGGTCACGCTCCGTATGGACAGTGCTACTAGGAGATCGTGAGTGTCCTGAGCCAGCTGGACCCGTGGTTGCCCAGCAACCGTGATGCACAACCTCAACAAGAGACGCCACCAACTGAGCGTCAGGCTGTTGCACCAGATCAAGAGAAAGAGGTGAAGGAGCACCTGAGGTTCAAGGTCCTGCCCAAGACGCTGATCTCCATCCAGGACCTGGCTCCCCCGTGACTGGGAGTGAGGGCGAAGTCAACGGGAAGCGGTTACCGAATTCAGGGCGCTTTCAGATGCCCGCAGCAGGCCCTGGCCCGGAAGCTGTGCTCCAGATGCAGGCTCAGCCGAGGACCGGGGTGAGGACACACGGTGCTGACGGCAAGGGCGCGATTTACCAAATCCAGAGCCCATTCAAGTGCCCAAAGCAGGGCCTGGTCTAGAAACGGACCTCTAGGCCCTGGCTCAGCCGAACCCTGGGGATGAAGGCAGAGACGGTCCTGATGTCCCGGAGGTCATTTTACCCAAACTAGAATCCGTGCATGTGCTAGAAGCAGGGCCTGACCCGGAAGCTGATCTCCAAGAACTGGCTCAGCCGCGCACTGAGGGTGAAGGCAGAGATGGTCCTGATGGGGAGCAGATTTTACCAAAACTAGAAACCATTTACCTGCCCGAAGCAGGGGAGGGGCAGTCACAGGACTCACAGCAGATGAGCTCAAAACCCGCCACCTGTCATGCAGATATCTGACTGTCCAAATTCTCTCAATGAAGTTACACCGCTTTCTCCAAAGGGGGTGGGGTGGGGGGGCAGAATATTTCAACCAACTCCGATTCCGAAGAAATACAAACCACATTGGCAACTCAGTAAAAACAAAAGTAACACTAGTACCCATCAAAAGCACTTTCAAACACTCGGCAAAGAGTAAGTCCAAACTACAATACCAGATTACCTAGAAAATAAAAATGAAGAAAATGTATAGTAATTTATAGTAAGTTCGTTATACCTATTACTGAATAAGAATGAACAAAAATATGTGAACTAGTAATTCATCTCAAGAAATTTGAAAACAATAACAACATCTGGGGAAATTAGAAGCAGGGAAACCAACAGAAATAAAAATTTGAAAAATGAAAAACTAATTAGAACCAAAACTAAATTAAATGTTACCATGGACCAAACTGTGACAAAGAATTGACCTTATCCAAAAAGAGGTCAAACCGTTAATCCTCAGCTCCTAGGTGACGACATCTAAGCCCTGGAAAGTCCTGCCTAACAGCCATGTCTTTGTTCACCCGGCAACCTTTGTTCACTCTGGGTACTCTAACGTGGTTTATTGGGGGGCGGCCTTCAGCCCACAGAATATCTGCTCCACACCAGAAGGAGCGTGGAGGTCGGCCCTATGGGCAGTCAGCCAGTCGACATGACCAAGCCCCAGAAAACACTCTGGATACCAAGGCTCAGGTGAGCCTGGCTGGTTGTGATACTCCCTGCACACTGTCACACATCGCTGCCCGAACTCACCATGGTCCAAGGTTCCACAACCGAAAAAGGCCACGTGCAACTCCCACGTGTGCAGCTCTCTCTCCTGAACCCCATGCGTCTCTTGGCTCATGCTAATCTGTAGCCTTTTGCGGGAATAAACCCTGACGATGAGGATAACAGCTGTCAGTGAGTTCTGTGAGCCCCTCAGCAAATTCTCAAACCCGAGGGTGGCCTTGGGAACCTTCCAAATTTGCAACTGGTGTCAGAGTAAGGGTGGGCTGGGGACTACTCCCTAACTCTGCACTAATTAAGAGAAAAAGCACCAATATACAAAATGAGAAATAAGACAAAGGCACCATGACCAGCACAGCAGAAGGGGTGGGCACCGCAGGACGAGCGCCCTGAGTGACACCATCCATGGCTCCAAGGTCCCACACAAATTGACCCAGTACAGTAAGTCTGAAGGGGAAAATGAAGTATAGGCCCAACAGAAGCCAGCGGGCAAGCCCTCCTGATTTACAGAATGTGTATCTGCTACATTCCCAGTCCCAGGCTACCTACAACAATCTCTGAATCACGACCCCATGATTATGCCCATCTGACACTAAGGGCACTTGGGCCTGGCCCCATCTCCTTGTCCAGAGCCACACTAGGAGCAGGCTGATGCCAGGCGTTTCTGACTCCCACACTCCTCCATCATCACTCTACACATGTCATCAATGGTCATACAATGGCCAGAGACCCCTCACCGGCCCAGCCCAGCCCCAGTGCCAGCCAACCACTCACCAGGAGACAATCCAAGCAGACCCGGGGCATGCAGCCCATTCTCAAAACACCCTGTGGCCTGCAACAGGGCACTGGATTCCAACAGCCTAGGAACGTTCAGAGCAGGCGACACAGGTCCCCGTGACAGGAGCTATGTGCCCCTGGACAATGCGCACGTCTCAGGCTTGCCGAGTGGAATTTCCCTCTAGCTCTCTCCTCGTACCCTCCCCAGTTTGAGATCTGCTCCTAAGCACGTGCCCTACTGACAAGCGCCAAGTTCTGCGTTAGGCTGGACTCGCCGGGGAAACGCGTTCCTATGGCAGAAGCTACTTAGGAAAATGGGCAGGGGCGACTCGAAGTTCTGTGTGGGATTCCTTTGTTAACTTAGAAGACAGAGCCCCAAGAAGCACGTCAGAAGCTGGAAGCTGTGACAGACACAAGTAAACTCTTAAGCTAGAGGGTAAATCTCGTGTTGTCCCACAGCAGAGAACACAATCAAACCCTCTACCGTGTGTTCCTCACAGCAGGCTGAGGGGCCAAGCTCAGGCAGGGAACTGGTGAGTTACTGTTTCCGGGTGACCTGCTTCCCCACGGACAGAGATGGGGGGCCCTAGGGAAAGGAGGGTCGAGGGGCCAAACCAAGGGCATTGTCGGGGGCGGGGCAGAGGGTCCGCCCTCCTGCTAACACCACAGGCAGAATGCAGAGCGGCAGGGTGCGGGGTGAACCCTGGTGGTGCCCAGGGGTTGTCCCTTAGATGTCGCAGTGCTTATCGTCTGCATTCCAGGTCGGGGACAGGCTCATGAGAATACCAGGCTTGGGCTGGTGGGTCTGCACAGCTACTGGGGCCGGGAGTGGGGAGACGTCAGGTCTGGGCCCACTCATGGTCCTGTGGCAGCTGCTGGGAAACGAGGGGGCTGTGGAGATGAGGCGCTGGGCAAGCTAAACCCAGCTGAGCAGGGAGTGGTCCGTGAACTCCATCTGGGATCTCCTGGCGACTCTGCCCTGTCCTCCCCTTGCTGGGGGTACTGGGCACGGAGACAGGACTCCAGGAGGGTGCAGGGTGGGCTGGGTACTCCCAAAGGGTCAGCAGTTGCAGATGTGAGTGAGCCTGTGCGGACAGTATGTATTGTCCACAATCCTGATGGAATTTGCCAGGAAACATGTTTTCCTATTCCATGTCACCCAGCAGCCTCCTCCATCCAGAACGTGCTAGCAAAGCTCTGTATCCCTCACTGGGTACACCCAGCTCCCTCCCCCACCCCCCTGAGCCATTCCAAACCCAGAAATGACCACAGGAGCGGCTGACCACCTGCAGCTGTGGAAGCCACCAGTGGCCCGAGTCCCACGCACACTGGAACTCCAGGGACATGGCAGGTTTCCCAAGCTCGCTTCTCCACATGGCCAGCAGCAGGTGTGCTGTGAAGCAAATGATGCTCAAGCTGTGGGGTCCCCTCACTGCCTCAGTGCCACTTGAGGGGGCCCTGGGAATAGAAGTCACACGTACATTTAGGGAGCAGTGAGTGAAGCGATGCCAATCATTCCAGCTCCTCAAAACCCAGACCCACCCGGTTTAGCTGCTGCTTTAAGACCATGTTTTCCCAACAGGCTCAGCGCTACTCAATCAGTTCGGTGGAGCCCCGTTGTTATCAGGACTGAAACGCATGGAACAGGGCCAATACGGAGCATTAAGTAGTGCTACACCTGAGTTTTTTACACTTGCATAACCCTCTCCCAGAACCTGTAAGGGAGTGGATGGGGAGGAATTCATTTCTCTCAAAGCTGGGAAGGCCATCGCCCCTCTAGTGGCTCCAGAACGGGAGACTATACAATGGCTGTCCAGAAAGTATCCAGCCACATGACGTCAAAAACAGGCATTCCCAGGTGGATTTTTCCCGGACAGCCCACGGTGTGTCTTCAATACCAAACGTCACTCCTCCACTGGCCACACAACCGGCAAAGAGGGCTGCCAATGAAAACCAATTTACTTAGAAATCTAGACTCCACACTTTACCACTACACAAGTTAATAACAAGATTATCAGGACCCTGGACAAGTATTCCTAGGGTTAACCCTTAGGTGCCACCAACTAGTCACATCTACTTCAGAGCACAGATGTCCCTTACAGGAACAGCAAGCTCAGAACTCCCAAGTGAAAAGCAATACAGTCTATTGTGCTGGTGGCCTGACTTCCGGTTAAGTCTGCTTACACTTATCCAGGCTCTACCAACCCCCGTGGGTGCCGGTCAACTGAGTCTACTAGGCATTTATCTACAGTGGGCTTTGGAAGTAAACATGTTGCAGAGACTGAAAGTAATCCCAGGCATCTCGATCGGAAATAAAAAACTGAACTAAACTTAACTTTTAGAACTGTTTATTTTCCGCCAACCTCATTTCCATTTTGCTTTAGACCCGAAGGACAGCTTAGGACCACTCAGCGGTGGTTCCTACCCATTCTGTGGCCTGAGCAGTAGGGGCTGCAGACCAGTCTTCCGTGGCAGGCTGAGCACTCCAGTCCTCTGTTAAGAAAATACCAAAAAAGCCATCAGCTCTGTTCCCATCGGTCACCTCCCCCCACCAGCAATCTGCCTTGCATCCCATGACACACAATTAAAGCACAGACCAAGGCGTGTCACACCACTTCAAATGAATCAGAATTCAACCCGTCAAGTTCTCAGCTCTGCTACACCATAGCGACGAATCCTCTAACATAACCATGGAGACCATCCCAGTTAGACTGAAAACAGATGCTCCAAACCACCAGTGGCTGCACCTACACGACACGTACCAGTAGGAAACTGCTGGATGGGCACAGAGGGCACCTGCACGCCTTCAGACCAGTCTGCGACCTCAGGCTGAGCAGCCGTGAACTCGGGAGCAGGAGCAGTCCATTCGCCCTGAAATTCCTCCTTGGTCACGGCCTTTTCGGCAGCGGCCTGCTCTTCCTTTTCAATCTGGTTTAAAGAGAGAGTATGTTATCCAAAGTTCACTTCCAAGAAGCGGACCACGGTGTCCAATGTGCGTATGTGGCGGCCACAAGCCTTTGCAGAGGAAGCTTACCTCCTCGGGGTCTCTATAGAAGTAGAGGTCAGGCATGACCTCCCACGGGTGTTCACGGGAGATGGTGCCACGCATGCGCAGGACCTCTCGGGCCAGCATCCACCACATCAGACCCACCGAGTGAGCCCCCTGCAAGAGTGATGACACCTGGTCACCCCAAACAGCAAGCACCACCCCATTCTACCTAACCCAGTCCCACACCACCCAGGTCCTTGGAGCCAGAACAGACGTGTCTTAGTTTTAAAGTACTACAAGGTTACTCAGTCAATCAGTGGTTCCCAATCTTGACTGCCACAGGAATCATGAGGACTTTAAAGTACTCCAGGCAACAAAACGAAATACCCCTAAGATCAATGCCCAGACACTGGTTACTTTAAAAACCTTTGGGTGTGAGAGCCCAGACAAAGTGGACCAACTTGAACCATACGCAACCCACCTTCTCACGGTCTTACAGCAGGACTCATCAAGCTGGTCTGAAAACAGAAAAGGCCACGGAATGCCTGAGGCCCACGAAAGCAAGAAACACAGAAAAAAAGCAGAAGGAAACAGACCATTTCCATCCAAGTTCTCATCATATATTCAAATTGCACAACTGTAGCAAGGATTACTAGCAAACTCCACTCATTGGGCCAGAGACCCTTGTGGTGTTAGCGAAACACTTGCCCCTCGTGTAGCACACCACCTACACTTGGGAGTTCATCGGCCAGCCAGTGGCCTCAACTCCAAGCTCTAACAATGTGCAGAGGAAGGCCCAGCTGTTTCTAGAGCACTCGCTCCCGAGCTCCAGCTCACATCACCAAGTCATTACCTTGTTGTTGCAAGGGATGGCAATGTCCACATAGCGCAGAGGAGAGTCTGTGTTGCACAGGGCGATGGTCGGCAGGTTGACGTAGGACGCCTCTGTGAGAGGCTGGTGGTCAGCCCTGGGATCGGTAACCACCAGAAGCCTCGGCTCCCGGAAGGCTGCCTGGATCTGGTTCGTGAACGTCCCAGGAGTGAAGCGGCCAGCAATTGGGGTGGCTCCAGTGGCAGCTGCAAACTTCAGCACTGCTCGCTTGAAGAGGAAGAGGAAGAGTTTCAGTGCCCCAGAGACCAAGTCACAGCAAGTGTCGAAGTGCTGACAACTGCTCTCATAATCATGGGAAGCAGCCCTTCCAGTCAGAACCCCCAAATATCCCTTCCACCAAAATGAGAGCATCCAATCACAGCAATTCTCTGTCCGCCCCGTTTCCTGAGAGCACTTACGAAACTGGAAGCCAGGAAATGTGCTAAGCTTGGCCCCTGCCTGGAACCCACCCCCACGCCCACCCCCTCGGGGGTCTGGCTCACTGGCTTCCTTATTTTTGGATGCTCGAGCCACTCAGCCAGGTTTCTCCTCCCAAGCAGGCCACTTCGTGAGTGACGCGGGCAAGTTGCTCATGTGCCTCTAAGATGCTCACAGAGTTTAAAATTAAACGCATCAACACGACACAGAACGGTGCCTGGTATCCAGAGCAAATTTCCTCACAGCTCCCCCATACACAGCAGAAATACACCCCACTTTCCTGACCCTCCCCTATTATTTCCCTCCATAGAGCTCACTATTTCCAGCTTTCCTGCCATACCCCAAGCACCTAGCAACACTGCCTACGTCAATCCAGATGCCCAGTGAAGTTCTGCTAAGGAAAGCACGAGTGGGCACCAGGTTCGTTTTACAGCAGTAATCAAAGGTGTCGTCTTCTACCAGGCACCAAACTGGGAAGGTCCAGTCACAAGCCAGCCTCCGGGGAGTAACCCCCCATAAAACACACTGTTCCATTCATGGGAACTAACAACGAAGTACAAACGGATACCTCCTACATAATTTTAGAAGTTCTACCCAAGTCCAAGTCAAGCATTTTTAAAAAATCAGAAGCGGGGTAAAAACCCTTGTTGGAGCTCATATTAAATCAATTCTTGTAAAATCCAGGAAAGAACAAAGAATTGTCAAAACAGAACCAGGGCAAAAAGAACGACTTTTAAGTCACTAGCAAATAAAAAATTAAGCTATTTTTCATTTAAGTTAGCAGAGTCTTACTCTTGCTTATGAGACAAGGACTGGTACTCAGAAAATCTTTCTGAAAAACTGCAGTGGACACCAAAAATTTTTTGACGCAGGACTTCAATATAAAAAACATCAGGGGAGTTCCCTGATGGTGTAGTGGCTTAAGGCTTCGGCGTTGGCACTCTCAGCGCTGCGGCCTGGGTTTGATTCCCAGTCTGGGAGCTACCCACATACCAAAAAGCAAAAAAAAAAAAAAAAATCGGACTACAGCAAAATGTAAAGAGCTGTTCTAAAAGGGTTATTTCTTCATATTTAGTGGCCTAAGAAAATACATGACATGAAAAATGAAGTTCAACATGCTGTCAGATACCGAGTGGTATGCTGAAATACTGGCAATTCAAGGTTTCCAAACAAATTCTGGGTTTTTATTTTTATACGGTTCTATACTTCTCAACATTTCTCTAAGCTTTACTTCTTACGACAAGAACCAAGCGTACTGCTCCACAAACCTGGCCAGTGTTCCTGGACGATATGACGCTGACATCAGCGGGGTTTTCAATGGCAACAATGGCACGAGCTGCCAGCAGAAGCTTCTCCCAGGTTCTCTTCAGGTTAATGATGTAGATGCCTAGTGACAGAAGGCTGTAAACACCCGACCTAGCTTTGCAACTGGACTTTCTCCTACGAAGTTCAATGTGGCAGAAAGTACTATCAAACTCCAGTCATAGAGGCCAGCTCTCCTGGTGTTAGCGAAAATCCTGCCGTAATGTAGCACACTCCCGACACTCAGAAGGTCATTGGCCAAAACTGGCCTCCACCCTGAGCTTTAATAGTGTGCACCCTTGATTCAGGAGGCCAAGTGCATCTTCTCATGGATTCCTACAAATTCTCACCCACTCCCTGGCCTCTTACCTGCTCTGATATCAAATTCCACCCAAAGCTCCTTGCAGCATGCCACTCCCAGGCTTACATCCTTCAGTGGTTCCATCTCTAAGCTCAGTAACTGCCTTACCCACCCTAATGCCTTCCACTCTTGTGGCAACCTACCTTCCCTTGGTTCTTCCAATTCAGTGGACAAACCTGTATCAGTGCCTGTGAAATATAAGGCACTACAGGAGGTGACTTACCGGGAACTCAGCTAATAAGCTTCCTCCTCATCTTCACATTTCTCACTTCCTTCATGACCCAACAAATCCTATAACCTAGCCTGTGCCATACTCTTCCACTGGAGCCCACAAACCCTTCCTTCCCAAAACCACCAGGACACTTTTGCTCAGTTGTTAAAGCCCATTTCCAACCTATGGAGCTGGTTCTGTGGATTACTTAGTAGAGAGCCAAGAAGACAGATTTACCCAGCACTACCCATCAGGAAAGCAGGGTCAACATGTATCTGAAAGCTGGAATGGCCAAAAAGTTAAACCCAGGACTGACCGTCACTTTTCCTTTTGTAGATGTACTGTTCCATCTGGAAGTCAAGGTTGGTGCCACCTAAGTGGGTTCCTGCTGCGAGGAATTTGAGGACATCCTCCTCCTTCATCTGCAGGACATCAAGGGCTCCGGACATTGTGAAAGATTCCCTTTAAGTTACGTGGGAACCTGAAAAACAACATTAAGAATTTAGTCCTTTACATTCCAATGACTCAAGTGGAGAGGGGGAATAGGTGCATTATACTCTGACAAGCAACTTCATATTTAAATGCAATCTAGTACAGTGTCAGGTGAGCTTACAGTGTAGTGGGACAGAACACAATAGGACGGACAGGTACTCAAAGAACTGCAGCAAATCTTGCTAAGGAAAAAGTGATGTGGAGATGGCCAAACCACCAGACAATTAAACTAAATGAAAATGGCGAACTGAGAGAGCAAGGGTCACCACCAGGTGCGAGCAGCACAGCCACATTCGAGAACAAGCTGAGCAGAGGTAGGAGCGATGTGAACGGGTTTGTCTCCAAACAGACTGCAGGCTGGCGCGCTGCGGTTACTCTTCCCTGTGATCACGCAGTGTTCCCCGAAAACCTGCCCAAACCTCAGCACCAGCGGAAAACGCGACGAGCCCAAGGAGCTGGTGGACAGCGGCGCCTGGGGCTCTGGGGTCACTGCCGGGCGTCGGGGTCCCAGGGACGCAGCGCGATGTGCTGGTCCGGCTTTCTGAACCCCAGCCCGACAGCAGTTCGGCCCGCACCGCGGCCCACGGCCCGGGATCGAGGGCGATCTCAGGCCTCTCCGGGGGAACTGGAGGAACCCGCAGGCCCAGGTCGGCCACGTGCGGGCCGACGGGCCGAGGCGGAGCGCACCGGGCCCAGACACAGACCCGCTGTACCTGCTGGCTCTCACCCCCAGTCCTCGCACACCTCACCCGAGCAGGAAGACCGCTGTGGCGGCCCCGAAGAACTCAGGGGACCTCACAGGGGACTCACCGAGATCAACGCCGTATGGGGCCCTCTCGAAGTAGCGCGGAAAGGACAGGGGGGCGGAAATGACGTGTTTATATACACCGCCTCCAGCCAATGACAACGAAAGGCGGGCGGAAACAGGGCGGAGCCCGAGGGCCGCTAGGAGGGACGGGCCTTCTCTTTCCGGAAAGCCGACTGGTTGCGGTGGCGCGGGCTCTGGTAAGATGGCGGCTGGGGGCCCCCTGGGTCGAGTTGGGCGGTTTGCGACCTTGGGGCCCACCTGCGCGCGGCGACGATCCGCGGTGCTCGCTGCGCCTACTGTGATTCTCACGGAGGACGCGGGCCCGAAGCCCGCCCGCCAGCCAGCCAGGATTCGAGCTTTCCCCAGCCTTCCGTGCTTGCCTGTGCACTTGAGCGGGCCCCTGACCTAAACTGCCGTTTCCTTACAGCAGGGTGCCCAACCCAACAAGCCTGAGTGGTCCATGAGCAAAAGCTGCAGAAATTATTTTCTTTTTCAGTACGTAATTCAGATTCTGAAAGTTGACAAGGTCACTTACAGGAAATCTTCCTGAAAAAGTCAGAAGGACAAGACTGCACAAATGCATGAGAATGTCTTTGATTGGTATAGAAAAATTACAATAAATAGATGAGTTAATAAAAATTTATTCCGTAGAGATTCAATACTATACAGTCGTTAAGAAAACAACTAAAATCCTATAGTACAAAAAAGAATTGCAAAGATGTTGATTATTTAAAAAAAGAAAGCCCTATGCATTAAAGATGATTGTAAAGTAGCCAAGTTATTCATAATTATACAATAGGCTTCAATCCTAGCTGTACTTAGAATCATTCGCAGTGATTTCAAACATGCCCAACCCCAAACCAAGAAAATCTGTTTGTTTGTTTCTTGTTTGGGTGGTTCCCTGGCTGGGAATCAAGCCAGCCGGCAGTGTTGAGAGTGCTGAAGCCTTAGCCACTACACCACCAGGGAACCACCAAGATCCAATGTTTAAAAAATAGTGCCCTAGATAATTTTAATGTGCAGCCAGGGTGAGAACCACTGATACACAAGTACAGAAACTAGGTGGGTTTTTCCCCTCATTTTTTACTATATTTGAAATTTTACTATATTTGAAATTTAAAAACAGGTTGTTTTTAAATGGAAAGAAAACAAAACCCCACTGTATTTAAACAAGGAGCTGACATAGAAAAGGAAGTCATGGCTTTCAGCATCTTTAGAAACTGCCGAAAATAATCTGGAGACATTTGGGGTCCCACAAAATAGGAAGGCTTAGAAATAGCTATATGAAGACTGGCTTCAGCTGGCTTCTAGAGACAAGTTTTCTGTCACTGTAGGACTTCTCAGCAGCTTCCTTCCCTATGCACCAGTCTCCAAAATGCTTCCCTTACAACCACCAGGACGTTGTGCTGCAGTTAGGTTTAGGTGTTTGTTTCTCCACAAGATGGTAAAGATTATTTTTTCCTACAAAATAACTTTGTCCTTGAAAATTGATCTGCATGATGAAAATTCTTGGTGAGGAAATGAGTGGAGAAAAGTCCAAAGATAAAAAATGTACTGTAGTGATAGCAAGCCCCAGTGAGCAGCCTTTGTCCTAAGAGGCACTTGTCAAATGGCTGTAGCTCCCAGCCTGGTGTCCCCTGGTCTAGCTGCCCCCGGTGCTCTGCACGTTTCTCAACTATTTTCTATTCATGCCCACTTTTGATGAGCAAAAATCTCAGTCTTCATTTTGCAAACTTTGGTTTCTGGGGTCTGTATTTAAAAACGAAAATAAAAACTGGGCTTAAATGGCATGGTCTCTTGTATCCACCGAAAGTATTCTCTTAAAACTTTGTCACTTGGCACTTTGTGTCTTCATGCATTGGAACCCCAGCTGCATCATATGCTAATCGTGACTGTGAACAAGTCACTTCATCTCTCGAAAAGAGCTGTTGATATCTCAGCTGCTGCCATCCCCCTGAAACGAGCCCGTGCCTGGAAATCCTACAGATGAAAGTGAATGGAGAAGACTCACCTGATGCTCATATCTTAGGAACCAGTGAGACATTTTAATACTCTATAAAAAACCGGTTACAGGTTAAATATCAGAACTCAGAGGTTTAAAAATTAAATCACATATACTTAAGAAATCACATTAACTACAAAGGACACAATTATCCCTGAAATGGAGACAGGCTTGGAGATTCTGCATTGCTTCAGTCAATTTGGTCCTCAATCTTCAGAACGTTGTCACCAAACACCTGTATCCTCACGCAGGCCCAGCAGTCTCATGCAGCTGTTGCCTTGAATCCTTAGGTTCAGGAACAGCCACACGTGCAGGATGTTCATGAGCAAGTTCACTGAGGTCTTGTGGGATGAGTTCTCAGAGTCAGCTGAGCCAAATCTCCTTTTAAACAGATATGAAAACCGAGATCCAAATACCGTCCAAAGTTACATATTAATAGACAGAACATAATTATAGTGACAACTCATGCTCAGTCCACAATTTGTTACTCTAAAAGCAGTGGTCTACATACATGTTTTCTTGGTTTGTTTTGTTTTTTGGTTGGTTCCCTGAGCGGGGATCAAACCCAGGCCGCAGTGGTGGGAGTGCTAAAACCTAGCCACTACACCACCAGGGAACGCCCTCCCCGCCCCCCACAGGCTTTCTATATAGTGGGATGGGATCCAAGTTGTACCCTGACAAATTCAGAGTATAGAAGAAGTGCACAGTGAGAATAGAGGGTATTTCGGGCAGAAAGGAGTGAACTATGATATGATAACATATCCAAGAGTATTCAGTCAACATTCATTAACGCACAAGCCTGATTCTGTGAGAGGGGTCTGTATTTAAGGGAAGGGTAAATCATCTGGGACAGCCAAGACCCAGACCGGAGAGTACACAGGTACTACAGGTAAAGCCTGCAAGCGAAGGACTTTCAAAATTTTCCTACGGGAATCTGCAGACTATTCCACAGGCAGTGGGAAGTCAAAGGATGATTAAGAATGAGAGGGGTTTTATAAAGACATTTAGGGAAAACAGGTTAACTTCCAACTTGTTCTGTAAAGTGGCCACGCGACATCCAAGCAGGTGGGGATGACAGCAGGTGGCTGGACATGCATAGCGGTAAGGGGGCGAGGTCTGAAGAACGGATAAAATAATAAAAGGACAGGGACCCACCATTCGTTAAACATTTATCACGGGGCTTCTCTGTGTCTTAAGGCCCAGGTGGAAACTGGGCTACAGTGAAGAACAAGACACATGGCCCGTGTCTCTCAGGGCTTACAAACTGAACTGGAAAGGCAGATTAAACAGCCACCACACAGTCATTTAAGTACAGTAGCTAAATGCTACAGAAGAAAAGCACAGGGCAGGGGTGTCCAACCTTCTGGCTTCCCTGGGCCACACTGGAAGAATTATTGTCTTAGGCCACGCATACAATACACTAATGATAGCTGATGAGTTAAAAAATTTTCTGTGCATAATTTCTGTAATGTTTTAAGAACGTTTACAAGTTTATGTAGGCCGCATTCAAAGCCGTCCCGGGCCGCATGCGACCCACGGGGTACGGGTTGGACAAGGTTGACCTACGGAGTGAAAATGGACATCCATCTGGCTGAAGACAACTATGTGGGGGAAACAAGGTGGACCACAGCACAAGACCCCATAAAGACAGCGCTTGACCAGTAAGCCCAGAAAAGGAGGCTTAGCACCAGCACGTCAACAGTGGAGGGGAGGGGCACATGATAAAGACAGTGTGCACGCAGAGCTGGAGTTCCACATTTTGATAACAGTTTCAGAAAAAAAAAATTTCAATAAACAGTGATCTTTAAAAAACAGTCGAATTCTTTACAAGGTCCAAAGAAAAGACGTTAAATCTTAGAATAACACACATACACACACACATATATATACACACACACAACAAATTGAAGAAAGATAATTGACAGAAATAATGCAAAATGATAACCATTAGTTCTATGCTACAAAGCTCTTTACAAAGTCTATTATTATAAAGCAGTCCTTATTTTTAAATCTTCCTGATGTCAAAAGTACACGAATCTAGTTAGAGTTGATTCCATTACGAGGGATACTTTTATTGGTTCTCCATGTAGATGAAATGAGGTGTGCACCACACTGTTATTTACCTGTAAGAGAAAAAGCACAAACTGTCCGAAAGAACACACAGCTCTCAGCAAAAGCCTTTTAGTAAACCCCACAAGATGCGATGGCAGGATTCTGACCCCCTCCGCCAGGAAAACAATGCAAATGTCATTCTGAGGAGATGTCCCGACAAGTGCTTGGAACGCAGCCCCATGGCATGGCAACACACTGTCGTAGAGCGTGTGCAGACACCCAGGTTCAGTCTCGAGCTTGCCCCTGGGTAACATTAGGCCCGGTATTAACCCTTCCTGAGCCTCGGTAGTTCACGGTAAAATAAAAGGGTTGGATTAGGTTCTGTCCGAAGTACCCAACAGCTCTACCATTCCAGGCATGGTTGTGAGCACATCTGTCACCTGCCTCCTCACTAAGCTGTAAGTGCCTTTCACGCAAAGGCCATCTCATGCTCATTTCTAGACGTTTTCTCACCAGTGACCACTCAACAAGTGCTTTAAAAAGGAACGGTGCTCAATAAAGACAGCATTAGTCAGTAAAGCAGTGTTTCAGTTAGCATTACGCTGAAATGGATTCCTATTTACAGTTGGTTAAATTACGTATTCCTGAGATGCTGACAGGAAACTATTTTCTTAAAGAGAGAAATTGTGCAATATGAGATATTAGGGAATGTGGTTGGAATGACTGTCAAAATTGTCGATAGCCTCTCTAACAATTTTCCCCAAAAAGCTTACCTAAATGAGGTAAAAAAATTTTTTTGAAGGCTGTTAAGATCATATGTAAAGTATTAATATTAATTTCTTTTTAAGAAATAAATATAGTTACTATCCCTTGGGGAGGTGAGAGTAATTAATACTTAACTGTGATTAGCACATGAACTCCAGACGCACTTGGCCTGGGCTGGAATGTCTACTCTGCCACTTACCAGGTCTCCACCTGAGACAGCAGATGCACATTCCAGTACCCACCTGGGGGCTGCTGGGAGGTTTAAACGGGTTAATACCTATAAAGCACAGAGAACACCGTACCTGGCACAGAGAGAGCCATGAGCCAGATGTTACTCGTGCTGTTACTATGCTCACAACCTTTTCTAATTAGCTCTCTTTGGGTGTAAAAATCCCATATTAAGAAGCAAATTACTCTTCAATCCTGATATAATAAACCACTATAATCAGGCCATTCTCCAAACTATGGTTTATGTATAAATCTTCTACAACGCTTGTCCACTCATTCATTCAGTGAACACTGACCATGGGCTACACACTGGGGAGACACGAGAGCTAGTGTGGGTCCTTAAAGAAGCCCTCAGGTCCTCCCGTCTCCCAGCTGAGTCAGGCCCAAGCCGACTGCAGAGGCAGGACTGTGGCGTGGCGGGAATGTCAAAGCTCACCTAATAGCCCACTCACTCATGTTACCAGTGAGTACAGTGTCGCTCGGCCTTCCTCGGGGCCTGGCCCTACCGTGTTACCAGTGAGTACAGTGTCGCTCGGCCTTCCTCGGGGCCTGGCCCTACTGTGTCTTCCGAACAACGCAGGCCCAGCCCTCCAAACTCCCGATCGGCCCATGGTTTCCAAACCATTTCTCTGTATCGCTCATGTTTTCCTAGTTGCAGTCCATCTTCTCGTGACAACGTCACGAGTGCATTAGCCAGAGTGAATGGAGTAAGCAGTCGCTTGGAAGTTACTTACTTTGGTGAAAAAGTCAGCGATGTGCCACCTATTTCCATACTGTTTAAAGACTTCAGTCATGGCTTCGATCATCACAGAGCCAGTGCGGGGGTGCCGCAGAGCAACATAGTCTACGAGGAGAAACAAACCTGTGTCATTCACTTTCCTCCTCTACGTGATGCCAGCTTGTGCTTTTGCCCACAGTTAAAACCTAGAAAGTGGCTTTGAACCGAGAATAAGAAACCCTCATTGCATTAGCAGAAATGTGTTGGGGGCCACATCAGACCTGGGCACAAATAGCAGAAGCACCTGAGCCTCCTCTGGGACTCGTGTACAAAATCTCCCAAGGGGGCAGTCTTTTTCATGTGCATTTATAAAATAAGTTTTCAGATATACACAAAAGTAGAAAGCAAAGTTTAACAAACCCCCGTATAGTCATCCCTCAGACTAAACGATTATCACCATTTTGCCATCTGCTTCATTTACCCTTCCTTCTCTTTTTATTGCTGAACTTTAGCTGTAGCATTTTAAGTGAAACGCCCCCTAACTATTCCATACAGAATTTATTTTGGAGTCCTCAAAAGTTGAATTACTGAAATTATTTTTATTATTAGATTTAAAACATAAAACATGGCTGTTTTAACATGCAAATTCAATGGGAACCATCAAAATCTCATCCTCTCAATGTAAATCTGGGTTAGAAATGAAAAAACATAGGACATCTTTCCAATCTCAGTGTGGGCAAAGGTTTCTTCAAACACAAAAAGCTTAAACCATAAAAGAAAAAAATAGATAAATTGGACTTAATCAAAATTTACAACTTTTGATTTATGAAAGACATTAAGAAAATGGAAAACAAGCCACAGATGCAAGTGTTTGTAACACATGCCAGAGAAACGACGTGTATCCAGAACAGAACTCTTACAACTTAATAAGCAAACAAAAACAATAAAACTTAATAACAAACAAACATATATAAAATTGGGGGAAAGAATGGCCAAAAAGCACATGAGTAGTTAATCATTAGTACTAGTCTTCTAGGAAATGCAAATTAAAAGCACAAGGCAATACTTTTATACACCCATTAGATTGTCTAAAAATTTAAAAACAGATCAGACCAGGTGCTAATGAGGACACGGAGCATCAGGAACTCTCGGACACTGCTGATGGGAGCATAAAATGGAGCAACCGCTTTGGAAAATAATTTGGTAGCTTCTTTAAAAGTGAAACATATCCCTACTGTGAACCAGCCATTCCACTTCTTGGAATTTACCCAAGAAAAACAGAAACATAAACCCCAAAAGATTTGCACACATCGACTCACAGCAGCTTTATTTGTAATAACCAACTAGAGACAACGCAAATGTTCATCAAGGACAAATTGTTATATCCATAGAACTGAAAACTAGTGAGATATAAGAAGTATGAACTACTGATATATAAAACAACATAGGTGACTCACAAAACCATTATGCTGTGTGGAAGAAGGCAGGCCCCAAACAAACAAACCTGTGCATACTGTGTAATTCTAGCTTTATAAAATTCCAGAAAAATGTAATCTGATTTCTGGCAACAGAGAGCAGACCTGTGGTGACCTAGGCATGGATTAGAACATGAGGAAACATTTGCATATCTTGGGGTGATGGAAATACTTGCTTATCTTGATCATGATGATGGTGTCATGATTGTATATTTATATCTGTTCAAATTTTGTACTTGAAATATATACAACTTATGCTTTAATTATCCATCTGTAAAGGTGTAAAAGAATCCACAGAATATAAGTATAGTATAGGAACTACATGGAAATTTCAGTATTGCCCCTCTTGGAGTTAATTTGAGTTGGAAATACCGTATCACAAGCTTTGACAATCCACCTAGTCCTGTTTTCTTCAAACTGCAGGCTATGACCCCAGAATAAGTCAACAAATCAATTTGGTAAAGTAAAACCAACATATTTTTTTATATTGGGATAGAATGGGCTACCATAGACAACATTAAAGTGTCTCAAAGGTAGTAAAGGCAAGTACAATATATAAAATTAGTATTTGTTACATATATATTTATAGTTTTACATAAATGTATAATACATAACAGATTACAATAATCTATGTATTTTCTCAATTCTAAGATCTTTTTTTCACTTTAGCATCTCTAAAATTTGTGTCACAGATTAACTGGTAGCTTCCTGTTGACACAAAATAATGGTATGAAATACCATAGCTCTTCCGTACTGTGGCTTATGGCAAATAACACTTGAAAGCCTATGACCCAATGCAGTGTGCAACCTCTCTGAAGAATCACACGCCAAGTAACTACCAAGGATCTCATCAAAGGAAAGACCATTAATTTCTCATTGCTTTGAAAACCACCAGCAATGGTTAAATCCATGGGTTCAGGACTCAGGGCACATTCTAAACCACAAAAAAGGATCTGAGGAGTAAAACTGGAGAATGTTAGACTCTGGCTGAAGGTTAGTAAGTTTCCATAGATTTACCAGACAAGGTCAAATAAAAGATCACTGAGTCTGGGGACCCCCATACCTGCACTGTAAAGTAATCTGGATAACTCTGGTCATTAACATGAGCAAAAATCACTCACAAGACTCAGTACAAGAAGCCAATAAACAGATGAAAGCACATTGCATCTTCTCCTACATCCAGGTGCCATGGCTCTATCATGTAGCAGGAGTGACAAGCTTTAGGACTTGCAGGGGTCAGGTACCTGGTATAAATGTTTAAGGTGAGCTAAATGTCAGAAATCTGATATTTTTTGTGTGTGAAATCTCCCAATTTTTATAAGCAGATAGCTCAATTTTTTTAAATGTTTTAAATTCATTTTCTGAATAGAAAATACATTCAGGTGGTTCAAAATTCAAATTACAAAAGGAACCTAGAGAAGTCTGCCTCCCTCTTTGTCTCATGCCCAAGAAAAACAATGGTATTGGTTTCTTTTGCATCTTTCCAGACCTGTTCTGCATGCAAAGCAGCTTATACATATCTGAGTGTATGACCACCATCTCCTGAACCCAGCAGCATATTATACATGCTATTCTATGGACTAATTCATGTCTTGGTTAATAAAGCCAATTAGATCTTTAAATTTACTCAGTTGATTTTTGTTCTTTAATATTACATTTAAAACTTCCACATGCTGATTTCTTTTCAACTGCTTCACAGTTCTGTATGAATAGTTGTCACATGCCACATAACAAGTTTCAGTCAATGACAGACTATGTAGGAATACACCACGGTGGTCCCATAAAACTATAATGGAATTGAGAAGTTCCTATCGCCCAAGGACACTACAGACACTGTAAGGTCCTAGCGCACATATTACACAAATACTCACCTCTGTGATACAATTGCCTACAGTATTCAGTACAATAACATGCAGGTTTGTAACCTAGGAGCTGTAGGGGAACAGAACATGTCTGTTTGGCATAGGATTATTTTAGGCTGGTTAATTTTAAGAAATAGCAGGAAATAAGGGAGTCCTGAAAACCAGCCAGAAGTTACTCTTTGTAAAAGATACTCACATTTGTAAGGAAAATCTCCATTTATAAGGATGTCTCCCCTCTTTGTACTAGGAAAAGAATGACCTTAAATCTCTATCAGAAGAGAAGGCAATGACGTAAATCTACATAACCACCTTACCCTGGTTACTGTGCTTTTCCTGCTAACCACCCACAACGGACTCCCTCCAGCCCCAGTATCTTTTTGTCTCCAGCTGAAGATGGTATTTAAAGTGGTAGCTTTAGCCATTTTGGTGAATTACTCAGTTTTCCTGGGTCTCTCCCATGCACATAAGAGGTATGTTATTAAACTTTTGTGGGGGGGTTTTTCCTCTCCTGTTAATCTGTTTGATTATAGAGAAGGCTCTGTCAAGAACCTAGAAGGGTAGAAGGAAAATTACTTTTCTTCCTCTGCAGAGCAATAGGCTTTGCCATATAGCCTCAGTGTGTAGGTTTGTGTAAGTGCACTTTATGAAGGTCACACAAATGGTGCATTTCGAAGAACCTTCCCAAGCACTTGTAACTGTATCCCACTCCCAGTGACGTTTAGCTGCCCCTCCACTTCAATTTTCCCCACAGTAAACAATTTCAAAGGAGCACCCATGTTAGAGTGACCAACTGGTCCAGATTTGCCCACTTTTCCAGTTTTAGCACTGAGAAGTCCAGTATCCCAGGAAATGCCTCTATCGCTGGCAAACTGGGACAGCTGGTCACCCTATCCCATGTATACATGCACAGAAGGGCAGGGGTTCCAAGACTTTCTCAGTTCATAGTAGCCTTAGTATCTCAGTAACTTTTTCACAGTGCTCCTAGGCCAAGAAAAATAGAGTTCCACTTAATAAAGAAGTTAGGACATAAATGCTAAGTTTAAACTGAATAATCTACTAACTATATGGGGAAAAATCACACAAATTGAAAGAAAAATATTTTTATTCTTAAAATAAGTAGTACAATAAATTAAGCAGTACTTAGAGGGGAATTATAGCTTTAAGAATGCTTGCAGTTTCGAAAAAGTATGAAATAATGAGTCAAGTACCTAAGGGAAATACAGTAGACCCTCCTTGAACAAGAACTCAAGCAATTCCATCTTCCATCCCGCAACACCAGTTTTGCATCTATCACTATGTATAGATTTGTTTGCATTTTCTAGAATTTTACATGGACTCCTACAGCATGTACTTCATCTGGATCCTTTCAGTCAGCATAGCTATTTGGAGCTTAATCTATGCTGCAGCACGGATCAGGAGCGCATTTCTCCCTATTACCAAGGAGTATTGCATACTTGATGCACCAGGATTTGCTCGCACCTGTTGATGGTCACGGGGGATGTTTCACATTTTTGACTATTTCAAATAAAGTTCATATGAACACCCGTGTACAAGGGTCTATGAGGCTATATGCTTTCATCTCCAGGGGAAATAACCAAGTAGAGGGATCGTTTTTCATTTTTTAATTTTTATAAGAGTTTATTTGAGGCAAACTGATGACATGCTGGGAAATAAGATATCAAATGCTCCCAAGGAGTGGAACATTTAACTTTTTAGAGGACATTTTTAATGGATCATCATTAAGTATGTTTCATTACTGCCCTTATTTTCCTTTGCTTCCACTAAGATTTTATCTTGAATTGCGGTGAGTGTGTGTATATGTATTTATTTATAAGCTACCTTAATCCTTCTTGAAGGTCAAGATAAAAACAATTACATAAATGTCCTTGATCATTTACTATCTTCTCTACATTTTCCTGTTTCCTGTCACGAGTGAATCAAGTCCATCTAGCATACAAGATTCTTTTAGACTTTAAGGGGCTATTACTAATAGTACTAGTGATAATAATGATATTATTCCCTAATGTTAGTAATAACAGTAGCTAAATTTTTTGGTATTTATTATGCCAGTTATTATAATAAGCATAATACCTCCATTACATAATTTAACTTATATAACATCCTAATGACAAAAGTAGATTTTATCATTCTCATTTTACATGAAAAAAACTGACATATCAAGACGCTAAAAAATATTGAAGTTCTCGAAGATAGCAAGTGGCAGAGCTAGCTTTTGGGCCAACACCTTTTCACACGAGAGCCAATGATTTTATTTATCACATGATACTTCGCTAAGAAGTTGCTATCTTCCTGGGAGATGTGAACAGGAAGATATCTTGTCATTCCTGAAAGTGGGAATATTTTCTGAAGGGAGGTGAAGGGGTTAAAGAAAATTTCTCCTTACAAACATCAATTTGGAAAGCACAGATCACTGTAAGATTTTTAAAATCATTAGGAATAACCGAAACCCTCTGGCCGGATGTGTATCTCACTGTTATCTACCTCACTGTCTTACCTGCCTGGGTGGGATAGATGATGAAATAATCACTGAACGTGGGCAGCCGCCTCTTCTCTGATACATCATCCGAGTCCATGGGCTCATCATCCGTTTCAACACCACTATCTCTCTTCTCTGTTTTTTGAGGAAAAAAATACAGACCGTAATAATACACCACTGACACCAGTCACCCTTAATAAAAGTCACAACAAGCTCTTTCTCCATGAGAGAGAAATATCCTCAAAAGCTCATACATCTGATGCTAGTCCCATAAGCCATCTGGAATCACATGGACGGTGGGACGTCCCTGGGAAGTTGCACACGGCCCTCAGAATCTGAGGCTCCCAGACCTACCTCATTGGGTCAGTGGCTTGGACCGCTCCTCAGCCTCAGTTAGCTATTCCATCCCAGGTGAGTTTTCGCTCATCCCTTTCTGCCAGCCCAAAATCCCCAGTATACTACACAACTGAAGTTATATCTAAGGTCCTCTCATTTAAAATGTAATATTTACATATATAAATTTTTGAACTTACTTATCTTTCTTTTCTCAGTCATCAGGAGGAGAATTCCCTAAAAACATGATGACTATTACAAAGAAGTCTCTACGTACCTCCTCTGCAGGCCTGAATTATAAAGATCTTGGGTTTCTCGTGGAGTGCTGGACAATTTTTATTGTTAAACATTGCAAAAACATCTTCCAGGCTGACTTCATCACCATCTTTCATTGTAATCCACCCTTTTTTTCCGTGGGACATAAGAGTAACAAGGCAACAGCTAACTTCAGCTTTAATTTCGTTTAATTCATCACGAAATGATGTTAGTTTTTCAAGCAACTCCTGCAAAATAGGATAACACATTAAAAAGGACTGAAGGTGGGCAAAATTGGAAATGCTAGCGGTGGCCCCTTTACTACTAGGTGACCTAATGAGACGATAAATATATAAATACCTACATCTCTCACAGCGATAGCATGAGGTAAATATTAGTTTCTTGACTTGTCACACCCACTTTGGGTTGCTCTCAGGATTCATTTGATTTCTTCTTGTGCTACTGGTTCTCGTTTGACAAAATTAGGGCATTTCTGATTCTCTACCATAAAATACAACAGAATTAAAGCTCCCCGAAGGGTTCATGTATTTAATGTTATATTATTTGCTTATTTTAATATGTAAAATTTATTTCACAAAATTAATACTCTCAATAGGTAGACATGGAAGGGAGTGGAGGAGTCCGCCCAGCAGTACACACCTGCCAGAGCCTATCGGCAGATGTCATCAGAATCCAGCCCACTGAATAGGGAAGGCAGGAATGGCACTAGTCCCACACATGTGACCCAGATCCTACTCGCCTCAATACGGGAAACAAAGAGTCACCCGTCAGTGTTCACAGATAATAGGACTATCTAGAAATACAAAATAAATCAACTAGAAAACTATTAGAACTAGAGATCAGCATGTCGACCGGACACAAAATTAACTTATAGAGATCTCTATTTCCCCAACTACCCAGCAATAATCATTTAAGCCAGAGAACGGAAAAATAGGATTCCATTTGTGGTCACAACAAAACTGAAACACTTGGGAATAATCCAAAGAAGGAACACACATTACACAATGAAGAAAACCATTAAGGAAAACTTTAGTGGGGGTTCCCAGGTGGTCTAGTGGTTAGGTTTCGGCGCTCTCACCGCCGTGGCCTGGGTTCGCTTCCCAGTCAGGGAACCAACCAAAACAAACAAACAAACAAACAAACAAACAAACTTCAGTGAAGAGGCAACTTATATGCCAATGTTTCCAAATGAGATGGCTCAATACTATTAACTTGCTAATTCACTCCAGATTAATCTCACTTCAATGTCATAAAATCATGGTGAGAAAGCAGGGGTAACACCTGCATAAGTGTAAAAAATAACTGAATGGAATAGTTTAGAATCCAGAAATTAATCCAAATGCTATAGATAGGAATTTAGTTCATGATAAAGGAGAAACCTCAAATATGTGGGGGATACAGTCAATACATGTTAAGATGACTAACTATCCATTTGGAAATAAAGTTACACCTCTTACACCACACTGTTCCAAAAATAAAATTACAAAGAGTAGAAGATAAACCTTAAACTATAAAATATATTACAGAAAAATAATTTAAAATTTTTAAGCTAGAAAGGCATGGAATTTAATCAAGACATAAAAGCCAAGCAGCTGACAGACTGACAAGTTTACTCCCAAAACTTTTATGACTTAAGACAACAAAAAGTCAAAAGGCAAGTTAGGAGAAAAATTATTCGCACCATATGCTGTAAAATGAACAACGTTCATGGCAATAATGACAGAATAAGAAAAAGGAAACCCAGTAGGAAAAAGGCCAAAGGAGGAAAAAGGGAATTTGCAGAGGGAAAAAAAGATGGCCAAAAGATGCTCACCCGAATACTAACCAGGAAAATGAAACTTAAAACAGTGAAATCCTTTTGCCAACAACATTTATAAACAAATGTTGACAGGATGTTAAGAAAGGGGCTACTTCCAGACCAGTGAGAGAGAATAAAAAAGATAAAAAAGAACACTGTCAGTCTGCCATCTGCACGGAAGGGGCTTGGTGGAAAATCAGGAAATGTGCAAGAGATTCTGGTGCAATCCTGAGGGGGGGAAATGGAAGAGTCTCTTTTTAGCTTTGGAATAATACTAAATGGAAATTTACTGAGCAGTTACTCTAAGCCAGCTATTATTCTGAGAAAGTTTATGCACAAACCTCATTTCATCCTCATGACAGCCCAGCAAGGTAATTTACCATCACCCCCATTGTAGAGATAAGAAAGTTAGTCAGTGAAGGCAGGGTTTCTAAAACCATCGTACTACTGACATCTGGGGCCAGGTCAGTCTTTGCGGTAGGGGGCTGACCTGGGCATTACCGCATGCCAGTAGCACCTTCCAGTTGTGACAACCAAAAATGTCTCCAGACATTGTCAAATGTCCTCTGGGGGATGAAATCACCCTCAGTCGAGAAGCAGATTTAAGGTAACACAACTAGGAAGACACAGGATTCCAACCCCGGCAGTCCACCCTGCCTTCTCAGCCATCTACTATGCTGCTCCTTGCTGTTCATTAGCAGGAACTCCTGGAATCTTGAAGGGCTTTCTTATGTCATCGTCCCCAAATATCAAGCAGGTCTAGGCCATGACTGAGCCAGGATCAGAGAGATCAAAGCAATCCCCCACCACCACTACCACCACCACTCTTCAATCTTATTTTTTGCGTCATCTAGTTAAATCCCAAGGCAGTTCTGCCCAGGACTCTCAGACTGCCCCCTCTTCCCTCACCCCTCGGTTCCAATTTAGCCCTACAGGGACTTTTCAAAGCCCGTGGGCTGATGCTGCTGGAATTCTGACCTGTTGTCCTCCCAAAGCTGGTTCCTTGGTCCCCCCCTGCTCCCAAACACCCTGACCTGCCCAGTCTGGACTCATAGTTTGTCCTTGGACCTCCCTGATCACATTGCCTAGGACGCCTTCCTGGGTTCCCTGTCCCTCTCGGACTGCACAGCCCTAGCTAAGACTGAAACCCAAGAGGTCCTGCTTGACTGGCAGGGGAGCTGGGGTACCACACACCGAAGATTACGAAAGAATTTCATCAGGATACACGTCACTGCTCAGCAGATCTTGGTTCTTACAGGTACTAAAACCCACTTTAAAAAAAAAAAAAAAGAAAAAAGGAAAGGTTACAAAATCCAAGCTATGGTTTTTCATTTGTTTTCAATCTGTTACCGTTTTGTCGGGATCGATGCACAACGTGCTTTCAAACCCGCACTGGCCAAGCCAGTCCTCCATCAGCTGGACGTCCCGGTCGGCCCCTGGCCGGTTCTTCTGCACACACATGAGGAAAGCCTGCCGCCTGCAGCTCAGGTCATAACGGTCCTGTTTCCGGGAAAGCCAAGAAACGGTACTGAAACCAAACCACACTGGGAAGGCCCCATACGCCAGCTTCTGTGGACCCTCGGACAACACGGGGGGTTGGGGGCCCCGACCCGCGCAGTCAGGCCCGGCATCCGCCTCGGCGGACTCCCGACCACGGGCCGACCACTCAAGAACTCAGGCTGGAACTGTGAGGGGCAATCCTCACCCGAGCGGACCCGAGCAATCCAAACCCGTGTTGTTCAAGGGTCAACTGTCTATGAAACGATGAGTTTCTCGTGGGATTAACTGGGGGGGTGCTGGGTTCAGGTCAGGGGCCCAACACGCATTGCCTGGTAACCAGCCCTGGGGGTGGGGAGGTGAGCCGTGACTTGGTTTCTAGTTCTTTCAAATACCTTTCTCAGACTTGTGACTAATAGGCCAATCTTATTAGACTCCTGTACCTATAACCTATCTACCTGTTTAGGGAAGTAAAGCTGATTCAGGAAAATGGTCAAGGACGAACATGGGGCTGCAGTCAGCAAAATCCAGAATGTGGGACGTTCTGCAGGACAATAACCTGGTTTCTTCAACAAATAACCAGAAAAGGTTAAAAAAGGCAGAAGTATTGCAAATTAGTAGTCTCGAGAGACAAACCAATCCAGTGGAATTCTGTAGACCTCGCCTGAATCAGAACTCCAATTCAAACAAGCCAACTGTAAAAGCCATAGGGACCAGTTAAGGAAGTCTGTCTGAATACCAGCTGCATCTTTGACAAGATTAATAACATTCTGGGGTTGTTGTTTTGTTTTTTAAGTAGAGTCAGAATATAATGGTTCTGTTTTGAAAAAAAAAGTCTTTGTCAGAGATACAGACTCGATATATGTAGATAAAAGTGATACGGTATCTGGATTTGCTCTAAAATAATTAGGAGGGAGAAGCAGGTGAAACAAGACTGGCCATTCCATTGCTAATTGTGGAAGCAGGATAAGGTCTGCTGGGTTGCCGGGAAGATTCGTTTTTCTACTCTCTTCACTTTAGTAAGTGTTCACAATGCCTCTAATCAAACGTAACAATAAAACCTGCAGCCAGCCAATTGACACCGTTGTCTAAGGCCATGCAAGCTGGCTGTTTTACCTCTGGTGCCCCACTCCCGGATCTGTGAGATGGAGATTCATTCCGGCACAGTGGTTTTAACTGGCTGACGTTTAGCTTGTATTGTCATAACAGAAAGCAGTGAGAGCTGGGACAACCACCGGTCGTCAGCCGCCTTTCACCTGTAATGTGCACACGGTGGCTAAATAGTACCTTTACTGGCCAGTGTGTGGTGTTGCAGTAAGAGTCAAGGTACTTACCAGTTCACCTTCCACACAGTCAAAACTCCTCTTGAGAAGTTTTCTTGGGATCACTGAATGAATTTTCATGAAAAGATAACAGAAACAGAGCATTAATTTTTTTCCTTATAATCAAGATCCACTATTGTACCCGTTAACAGAAAGCTCCTCCCAAGAACGTCAATTACAGCCACGCCCCACTTAACAGACCTGTTGAATGACGGCTGGCTGGGACTTGTGACCATTTCTCCAGCAAGGGGCATCCCCTTTCACAGTCTTTGTTCCTGAAGTCTCACACAAGACTACCTATTTCATTTATAAGTGTGGTGTCACATGATATCTGTTGAAAAATACATACCCTATGGCGCCATGACACACCACAGGACACCGCCTTGAAGCTCCTTGCTTATCTCAACCAATTTGCTCACAGACGAATTTGCATGGGGCCCTATTTGTAGGAACCAGAACTCTGATGAGTGAGGAGTGCCTCTATCTCTTCCGTTTGGGAGCCCAGCAGGCGTCAGTGACCTCATTTCAACACAGGTGCCTTGGATTAGGAACAACCTCTCCCAAACTTATGAGGCTGGAGACCCAAAACAGAGCCCCCTTAGACCTCTGCCAAGGTCAGGGGCAGAAAGAGCAAAGCTTTGAAGGGCAGGTACTAATTGCCATAACTGCACATGCAGTTCCTGAAGAGGAGAGCACGACACCATTACAGGTATGAAGTAAAGGAACTAGGCCCTATTTTATTATTTTATTTAATGTCATATCTGAGTATTCAATTCGAATACTTACTGGGTGCCTACAGTGTGTGGCCATGACATTGTATAGCCTGGGTGATTTTGAGAAAGAAAACAAAATCGCTTTGCCAACAGCAAGTGACTCGCGTGGTCTAACACGGTGGTAAATGTGCCATACATAAACAAATAACCTGGGAGGGACGCCGGAAGCGCTGCGCAGGTGCAGTAAAGGAAGGGGGACTCCAAGGCCCCGTGGGGTCAGCGTTCTGCCCGTAGGACATGCTTCTAGGCAGAACGCTGACCCCACTGAGCCATTACAGTTCTCGTCCATTACTAATCTACAAAAGTCTGCAACAGCTATGTAACTCAAACCTCAACCAGATCACAAGCGTGCTGAGAGCACAGACCATCAACAGTACATTTTGGGGTCTACCTCAATGCCTCCCCTGCAAGTGCTGCTTCCCCCGGCCCCACTCACACACATTAGAGACACTTATGAAATTGAAAGCGGGGGTGGGGGGGACCCCTAACCTCCTTCAACCTGTTAAGCTCTGCATTTCTTAATCCTAAACCACACCTTCCGAGACGTATGGCAAATGGTCCAACGGCGTGCAAGGAGAAAAGGAATGCCCGATGCCCGACCCCCAAAACCTCATCCACCGGAGATGTGGGAGCACCGGGTTTCTCACTGCATCATCTAAAACCCTCCCACATCACAATCACTTGGAGGTACTTGTTAAAAATGCACTCAGGCCTGCTGGGTCGATCTGACTTCTGAGCCCACCCCCAAAACGAACTCGCAGCCCTGATGGCTGCTCTTCGATCGGACACTTGGATCCAAGCCTGGGAATGGTGACTCGACTGCTCGCTTACCCCCGGGCTGCCACCTCTCGCCGCAGGTTCACTAGGCGCCTCAACGCCCCCATCCTCCCGGTTCGGGTTCCCTCCCCCTCTCCCCACCCCACCCCCTCCCCTCCCCCTCCCCGCCGCTCTCTTGGGCGTCCAGCCCCTCCCCGGCCCGGGAATCCCCGCCGCGGCGGAGCCAAACCCCACGTCCACGCAGGATTTCTCCTCCCGTCGCCCTTTCCCGCCTGCCCGGGGCTCCACGGGCGAGGGGGTCGCGCCCGGGCTCACCCGCGCCCGCGTCGGCTGCGCGGTAGTTCTTCCAGCGCCGCAGCAGGTCGGCGCGGCACAGCCGCTCCAGCACCTTGGTGACGACGCGCGGAGCGATCGGCAGGTAGTAGTGCTTGACCAGCAGGCAGGCCAGCCCCGAGGCGCTGCGGCCCTCCAGCTCCAGCTTCAGGTCACTCACGCGCGGCTCCTCGTCCACCGTCTTGAGGATGACGCGGAACTTGTGCAGCTCCTCCGGGGTGAGCATGTTCAGGATCTCCTGCAAGCGGCTCTGCAGCTTCTCCACAGCTGGCGTGATCTTGGGCGGCTCCCGGGGGCCATGGGGCCGCGAGCGCCGGCCGCGAGCGGGGTTATCCTCCATAGTCTCCCCACCTTGCCGAAGTGCCCGGGCCGAAGGGACCAATCCGAGGACGTCTCAGCTCCGCGCGCCACACACGCCTCCCGCTTCTCCTCTTTTGTTTTGAAAAGAGGAGGCGTTTCCGCTCGTCCGCAGCGGGTCGCTCCGCGGGCGGCCGCCTCCGCCCAGCGGGCCAGTCCCGCCTTCCCTCCGCTCGGGCCCCGCCCCCGCCGGAGCCCCGCCCCTCAGTTCGTGCCTGGCCCTCGGCCCGGGCCCCGCGGCCCCGCTCTCCACGCCTCCCCGGCGAGCTGCTGCTTAACCCCTGGAGGCCGGGCGGGGAGCGCTGAGTGGTGAACCCGGCCCTGCAGGGTTCCTCCGTGCTCCTCCGCTTTGGCTGCGCGTTAGGATCACCCGGAGGAACTTTTAAAACTCCTCGTTCCCAGGCTGGTTATGTTAGCCTGTCTGGGTGGCAGACCCGGGCCTCTGGACTTTTTAAAGCTCTCCAGATGATGCCAAAGGGCATCCAGGCTCGAGAAGCACTGACTGATCTTAGACCCCGGAGTGTCTATCAGCTACCCAAGTCAGTGGTGCCCCAAGAGCGAGAGCATGAAAGCCGAAATGACACCCAAGAGGGTGTTGCATTGAACTAGCTTTTTGGGGAGAGGGCGTGGTGACGAGAGCTCAGTTTTGAGACTTTGAGATTAGCCAGAAGTTAGAAATGCACACTGCTCAGCCTCGGGGGTCGGGGCTGGAAGAGGCATTGCCTGGCCGAGGCGAACGGATGGCCGCCCCAACCCCCAAAGTCATTGCTAGGCTCCCAGACTTAGGCTCTCATAATCATGGTTTGCCCCCAAACTACTTACCCTTGGAAACAGCTGGTGAAAGAATCTCCACACCTTGTCTGAATCTTGATTAAAATAAACCAACTGTAAACATTTCTGACACAGGGAAATGTGAACATGGGCTAGGAATTGGATGATGTGCCAAAAAATTTCAATGTTACAGGTGGGATAGTAACACCACCGTCAGGTAAGAAAAACGTCCATATTATTTGGGATGCGTCCCGAAGCATGGGAAGGTGAAAGGTGTGATGCCTGGGATCTGCTTTGAAAAGCTTCACAAAGGAAAACCGTGGGCCAAGAGCGGAAAGGACAGAAAGTGTGGCAAAATCCTGGTAATGCTCCATCTGGATGGTAGGCACAAGCCAGCGTGCCACTGGCTCCACTCCTGGGATTATTTGAAATATTTCACAACGTGTTTTGGAAACTGACTGTGATGGCAGCTTGAAACCTTTGCTTCTGTCCTCTTTTGGCTCTGCCTTACTAAGCCATCTCTCTGAGTTGCCGGCCGACTGTTTCCTCCCACACAGCCCGCCTCTAGATAATTTGCTGAAAGTCTGAGGGCTCTGAGCCATGTTTACAAAGTCAGCTGAAGCTCATTAGCCACTTCCTTCCTGAACTTGAATGCTTGTGGGAAATGGTAAGAAGAAAAAACAAATTATTGGGGTGTGGGATATGCAGATCCCAGGGCCACTTAACTCTGGGATCTACGTTTACAAAGGCAAATTTCAGGTTTGCCCCCTATTTAGAACAAAATTAGACTCTTTCTCCCAATCTTATGATTATTTGCCCCAAAAGGAACAAATGAGGAGCACAGAAGGGGGCTCTGGTGGCTGAAATTCACCGGCCAAGTAGAAGGGGAGCATATCTGCACTGAGATGAAGCCACGCCTCTGAGCCTCATCTCTGCCTGTCCCCCCAGGGGCCCCTGCCAGGCCCCTCACTGGCTCCAGAGGCCCAAGATGAGGCTCAAAGGAGACTGAAGAGGCCCTGAACACCCAGCCTCAGAGTCTGAGTTCTCAGGAAGCGGCCCTCCACCATCCTACCTTCCCTCCATTCCTGTCGCAGCACACCATTCCCGGTCCCAGGTGCTTCCCAGCGATCCCCAGCACGAGGCCTCACATAGGGCACCACGCACCAGTGGCTCGGGCACCATGATGTCAACAGCGTCTTACTTGGTTCTCTCCTATACTCCTTCCCCATGTCATTTTTTTGGTTGGTTGTTTGTTTTTTGTTTTTTTAATGTGGGTAGTTCCCTGGCTGGGAATCGAACCCAGGCCACAGCGCTGACAGCGCTGAAGGCTTAGCCACTACACCACCAGGGAACTCTCCACCCGTATCATTTTTTTGAATGGGGCATTTGAACCTAAAACCAAAAATTGGACTTAAAGTTATAAATCATTGAAATTAATATGTGTTCTGGGTTGACTCATGTTCCCAAAAAATATATGTTGGAGTCCTAACGCCCAGTTCTTATTGGGAAGTAGGATCTTTGCAGATGTAACCATGTTAAGGTGAGGTCATTCTGGAGTAGGTGGACTCTAATCCAAGGAGTGGTGTCCTTAAAAGATGGAGATTTGGACACAGAGAAACACCTGGGGAGAAGGTGTTGTGAAGACAGGGAGGGTGGGGTGATGGATGCCAAGAATTGCCAGTAACCACCGGAAGCTGGAAGAGAAGGGACCACCCTCCCCGAGAGCCTTCCGGGTGTGGCCCTGCTAACACCTGGATTTCAGAGTTGGAGGATCCAGAACTGTGAGAATCAATTTCTGTTGTTAGAAGCTACCAGTTTGTGGTAAGTTGTTGTGGCAGCCCTGGGACAGGCATCACCACCACCCCAGGAAGTGGGAAACAGCACCGCCCCCATTTCCCAGACACAATTTCAAGTGTGTCTAAGTAAGTGGGGAGCCAGGGCCTCCTAGATCACGGCCCGTGTTCTGAACCAGGACACCGAAGTCCCCCCTTTGGGTGCCTGGGAAACGGCCTTCTACGTTGGAAAGTAGACGGAAAAACGTGGGTACCCACTGGAATGGCTACGCTAAATAAAACAGACAGCAACAAGTGTTGAGGAGGATGTGGGGAACCCTCACACACCACTGCTGGGAATGCAAAATGGTGCAACCACTTTGGAAAACAGTCTGGTAGTTTCTCGAAGGGCGAAACAGCGTTGCCACCGGTCCCTCAATTACATACCTAGGCATATACGCAGGAGACGTGAAAATCTGTGTCCACGCAAGCACCCGTGCAAAGGTTCATGGCGGCAGTATTCCTAAGAGCCAGAAAGTGGAAATAATTCAAGTATCAGTCAGCTGATGAATGGATCAACAACACGGTGCAGGCCAGCTACGGAGTATGACTCAGTCATAAAGAGTGTTGAAGGTGCCTCGTGGATGGACCTCGAAAGCTCCGTGGGCAGAAAGGGCACTTTCACAGACGGCGAGCAGCGCAGTGCGGCCTGGGCGGCCTGGAACGAGGAGTAACTGTAAAGGAGGGATGGACCCAGGGGATAAATGTGCTCTGAAACCCATTTGTGGTGACGGTCGTACCACCCAATAAAGTTACTAAAAATCGCTGAATCGTGTATTTGAAATGGCTGAATTGATACGTAAAATAAAGCCGTTTACATTTTTTTTAGGTCTTAGGACCTATATAGCTCAAGAGCCAGCCACCTTAGACTACTCTGTTCTTTTGAAACTGTTATGACACTGTTTAGCTTTTCCAAACAGTTGTCAGTGATAAAGTGCTCTGCTTTATTTACCTGAACTTCAGCTGCAGAAAAATACCAGAACTCAGAGCTGAAACAGTGCGGGGGCCAAGCTCAAGAAATTTTATTTGGACACTTAGGAGGCTGGGAGGCTACTGTCCTCCGTCCCCCCGAGCCTCTGAGAAGCTGATTAGGAGACAGTTAAGTAAAGACATTGTTTCCTCCTCGCCCTGACACCACCATCGGCTCGGATGTGCACTTCAGCCCGTGACAGTGGCTCCTCACTCCGCAGACCTAGCCGCAGCTCCTCAGTCACAGGTTTTGTGGCTCTGCGATTCCTCGCCCAAGAACAGATCCGGGGGGGGGTGGCTGGGAGCCCCCCGAAATCTCTCTCGGGAGATGCTTTCGAGTAGCCTTGCCGGGTATGCAAACCCTTCTCCTGACTCCCCATGTGCTGTACGTATCAGTGACTCTTCTGGGAGATTCTGAGGGCTTGAGGCAGGTCCATCTATTCGCTACCTGAACTGGGTCACAAGGTGACACGTCTGCCTGGCTTTCCACAGAGGACTTCGTCTACTCCAGGACAGAGAGAGGGAGTGCCCGTGGCAGAAACCAGGAGACCACAGGTCCCATCTCTTCTCAGTCCTCCCCGGTCAGGACTTTAGGCCCATCTTGGCCATCATCTCCTCATAGACTGTCCAGGCCATGGCTGCCATCAGAGTCCTGCGGAGGGCCCGGGGGACACCGCCTCGGAAGAAGCCACACAGCCCGTGGTCCTACGAGGAAAGTGAATGTCAAAGCGGCCCGCTCGCAACGCCATCACACGACTGGAAAGGCAGGGAGGGCCTCCCTCCGTCCTACCCCTCCGCACTTCCACACGTGATGGCAGGGCTGTGACTAATGGGGCCAACGGACGTGAAGTGGAAGAGGTGGCTTTCTGACCATCTGCCTCCCTAGAGGGAGAATTTTTGTTGCTATTGTTGTTTTGTAACTCACTGTTATGCTCTGGGTGGCCCTATATAAAAATTAAAAACAAAACATCTCTTACTTTCCCCCCCTAATCTGGATTCATTTATCCACTCCTAATGTTATCATTCTGCCATTTTCACACGTGCTGAAGGACAAATTTTCAAATTTTATGATCTGAGGTATAGAGGAGACAGCAGGCACCCCAAGCCACTGAGGAAAAGTATCCGATTCACAAATATTTGCTTGTCTAGGGTGAGACAGACCCTCAATGCACACGTTTACCTGTTTCCTCCGCTATCCAGAGAAACTGAGGACAGAAAAACCTACAGAGGTGGGTGACAAATTTACCACGACCAAGAATCTCGGGTGGGTGAGAATAGCACGTGTTTCCAAAGGGCCAATTCAGTGGCTTTTAAATAGTACTTTAATGCACTTCACACCTAATGTACTTTTTATCTTCCATAACATCGTTTACAGGAGAGCGAACGCCTAGAAACACAACACAGCAGACTCTCAGCCGGCCCCCATGGGACTGGTAGATGCCGGATAAGTGTAAGGAGACCCCGTTAACTGGAATCCACTGTAATGTGTCTGCGATTCTTTTCTGACTGAGTCCTCCTGAGTCCTGGATGAGATTACTAGGTCCTCCCCGATCACGGGCTGCAGTGAGGCTGGGGGAGAGCCCAGCAATCTGCATGCCTAGCAAACGTCCCAGGCGGTCCTAAGGTGGGGCCTATTGTAGGTTTTTAGCGGTGACCCCCAACCCTGGCAACACGCTGGTACCGCTAAGGAACTTAAAATACTGATGCTCAGGTTTTGGCCCTCCAAGATTATGATATCATCAGCCCAGGCTGTGACCTGGGGACTTTTAAAACCTTCTCAGGCCCTGGGGGTGGGGGTAGGGGGGTGGGGGCGGGGGGGTGGGGGGAGCGAGCGGGGTGGGGAGAGAGAGAGAAGAGACGGAGGGAGAGCACGCACACCTTAATCACAATAAGAACAAACACGTATTCTATAGCCTTACTTTGAAGATGAGCGTCACCGCCTGGCCAATCCACTGAAATTTCACCGGGGAGAGCTGCATGTGGGTTTTGATAACATCTGCAGGCTGAGTCACCAGTGAGGCCAGAATACCAGCAAATATCCCGCAGCCGAAATGCACGACGGGAATGAGGGCTGTATCCATCTGGTCTGAGATGGGACAAAGGGAACATCCGGTCACAGATAAATCTCACGTCCCTCAGGTAAGTATCAGTGCCAAGTCACCCACTAGCAAGATTAAGAATGAAAAATGTACAGGTATAACTAATAAATGTATTCTCAGTAATATATGAATAAATGTAAGAGATGGAACAATGGGATTAAAGACTCCCCTTTTACAACCGTCATCAAATAGTGGATTCAGGAATCAATGACTAATGCTAACACGCATGGACAAAAGGAACAGGATGTATCTCCCCACAAAGATACTTCATCTAGTCACAAGCAAACCTCAATAAACCCAGGTGAGCTTATAAAATCGGTCTATATTCTTGAAAATAAAAACTACGAGAGCTCCCTGGTGGTGCAGTGACTAAGGCTTTGGCGCTCTCAATGTTGCAGCCTGGGTTCGATTCCCAGCCAGGGAACTACCCCCCTCCCCCCAAAAAATACAATTGCTACAAAGTATACTATTGGGATAACTGGAGAAATTAAGACTGTAAACTGGACTATAGATTACAGAATTGTCTCTGTTAAATTTTCTGAATTTGACAAAGCGGTTGTACGAGACCATCTTTGTTCTCAGGAAACACACACTGAGGTATTGAAGGGTAAGGAGCATCACGTCTGCAGCTTACTTAAGTGATTTGGAAAAAACAGACACAAAGGAAGAAAATAATAAAGGGCTATGGAGTTATCTGTATCATTCTGGTGGCCTTTGTGTAAGTTTAGAATGATTGCTAAATACCACATGACAAAATTTGTAAAGATGGACGGAGAAGTTAAAAATGTACACCCAAGTTAGCTTACTGCCTGAACTTTCCACCACAGAATAAGCCTGTGACCTGCAGTGTCACACCTCCTGGAGCCTGGGGAGAAGCTGCAACCCTCCCAGAGTGCCCCAACGGCGGCTGACCACCACGGTCCCGATGCCAGCTGTCCCACTTATAAAATGACCTTAGTTGCAATTCTTTGCTCACGTCATCCCCAGACGCCTCACTGAATGCAGGTGCATTCTACAGGATGCGCTTCTACCAGTACCTGGCTCGCCTGGGCCCATGTTTCCTGCCCGTGTCTTGTCCAATATGACCTTACTGGTCGGGTGCACCTGGCAGAATGCCTGAGGTTTGGCACCTTTTTCTCCATCCGAATAGAGAGCTCTAAACCACTTAACCGGGAGGTGAAAACCCTATTTCTCTTCCAGCTCCACCGGTATTTCCCTAACTGCTCTGATAGAATCGCATCAAGTGCTTCTTGAGAAACACGGATTCCCTGGCCTCACCCCAAAGCTTCTGACTTAGGAGACCCTGGATGGAACCCAGACGTCGTAAGACCAGGCAAATTTGGCAAGTGCTGTCCCAGGACCCATGCAAAAGTGCTTTATTCCACCCCCATCCCCAACTCAAGAATTGCAGCACTATCAGAGTCTGCCTTAATAGGCTAGAAACTCAAAAGGGCAGGGACCCCCTCTGACGTGCCCACCACTGCGCCCCAGCAGCTGGCCCTTGCCCACTACAATGCCCACGCTCAGTCCCTAAAACTCTGCTATAAATCTGGAACTGCTAAGAACAGCAGAGACAGTGGTGAGAACGTGTCTTGGGGCATTCTCTTCTCCACCACGTTTCTCCACCACGTTCCTCCATCCGTACCGTGGGGCACGACGTTTTTGGTCTGGTTGTAAAACATCAGGTAGATTCCAGAGAAGGGTGCATCACGAAGCAGCGTCGCCGTCAGGCCACTGAAGAGGCCCCGGTGCCCCTCGCTGTGATAGATGCTCCTCAGGGCCGCGTAGATGCTCCGGTAGCCGTACCGCCCGCTCTGCAAGGCAAGCAGAGAAGCCGGGACGGCAGGGCCGCCCGGTGTGAGCACTGAGCCAGGCCCACATCAGGGTCGGTGGCACTACGAGGCCACCGGGGACTGCGGCCCACACAAACCGTCCTCTGCCCATAGCAGCCTCGATGTTAGATTATAAATCGGGAGCTGACAGCAGGGCTACTTGACTCAAGAGCCCAGTGCTTCTGCTTAGCCCCCCTGAGGGCTGAAGCCGTCCAACTCACCTCATACCGCGTCTTGATCACAGTGATGGGCAGCATGCAGACCCCTGCAACTGAGCGAGAGCCCACCCCCAGGATGACGGACTCCACGGCGGTGGGGGGGTGGCCTCGCAGGAAGTGCTGCTTCAGCGAGTAGAGAGTGCCGAAGTAGATTCCGACGCCAGGGACACACCTCACGATGGACTGCGGGGAGGGCGCAGGCGGACAGGGCAGGCAGCGCCGTCAGTCCCATCTGGGCTGGGTTTTCCCCGAGAAGACCCAGGATTTGCATGCAAGTGGCTGACTTAGGGGCCGCGGGAAGAGCACCAGGACAGCGGGGGAGTGAGATGGGAGGGAAGGCAGCCAATGGGTGTGGGAGTCAGCCACTTATGGCCTAGGGGTGACTCGGGCCCTTTGGGGAACTCTGGGCGTCAGTGCGGGACATGCCTCGGAGCTATCCCTCTCCCTGAGGAGGGGAGTGAGGTCTAAACATCAACTCTCACCTTCCACAGGTTAAGGGCTGCTGTGGGGTTGGGATGAGCATTAATTCCAAAGTGAGTTTCTAAGGCCCAGAAACCCTTTCCCGCAAAGACCTGCAGGTGTGCAGGCCCCAGCCACTGGCCCAGAAGGGTGCTGGCAGGCAGGGCGCCAGCTGCCTGTGCTCTAGACACTGTGTGCTGCACCATAATCACAGCTAGGGCACATAGATGTCACCCCCGCCCAGCCCTCAAACCGAAGTCAGCGACAGCAGGAGAGGCGGGCAGGAAGACCACGAAGGTCCTCCCACCACTTCCAGAGCTCCCACTTGCTTCAAGGAGCGCAAACTCGAGGTAGATGAGAAATGGCTACTTAGTTATTAAAGGACAGGGTGCAAAAGAAGACCCAAAAGGCAGCTTACAGGGGACATCCCTTTCCAAAGGCCCAAAAGACTCTCGGTGCGGACCACCTGCAGGAGCACAGCCAGCATGCCCACACGGTCGGACCTGCGGGCAGACGAAATAAAGGCGGGGGGCGGGGGTCACTCAGCTGCCGTCGTCACGCAGGAACTCACTACTCCAAGGCTTCTCTCTGCGCGGACCTGTTTCTAGAGCCCCCAAGAACCTCTGTAATGCTCCTTGGACTCCCAGAGTTCCTGCGTGTTCACGATCTGACACATGTTTATCTGTCTGTTCCTCTTGCATTTTCTGTTCTTCCGTTTTATATGCATTATATATACTTCCCACAGTGCTGAACCCCATACGGGGGCACAAAAGAGACAATACTTACATTATTTCTAGAGAACCATCCACTATTTGTACCAGGCAGCACAGCCAAGACGTCACAGGCTAGGACAGTAAGTGCAAACGTCCCTGACGCGGACCCCAGGAAACTGCTCAAGGCAGGACCCCATTTGATTAACAGGCAATGTCACATAAAACGATATTCACAGCAAAGAATACACACAGGATGCACGGAAGTCTGGCAGGGCGCGTTTCTCTGGAGCCTCCCACAGAACAGACGCTGACTCAGCACTGCTGTGTCTGAGAGAGGCTGCTGAAACGGGCTCCTCAGCAAAACGGGGGGCAGGCCTTACCCATGGGCTGGGGGCTGGAGGGTCTGCAGGCGCGTTTTGAGGAGATCCAGGGGCTGGAAAAGGAGGGTAGAGCAGGTCCCGCTGATGGAGCCACACAGGAAAGCTTTGATCACGGGATGCAACTGCAAAACAAAAAAACACTGTCAGCCGCTGTGCCATAGCGAGCCCCGCCTTTGTGGGGGCTCTTAGAAACGCACGCCATGTCAGCTTCATGCTTCAGAGGAGAGGCAGGTGTAGTCGGGAGCCAGCAGTGCTGGAATGTTGGGGGTCACAGCACAGACCCTGCAAGAGGGAGCTCTCGGGGCTCAGTTTTGGTAACAACTCTGAGTGACAAGCCTGTTTCCGTCTGTGAATCATGCCACCAACCGAATCATGCCACCAACCACACCTCCCTAGTTGTCCCGAAAGTAAAAGAAACTGGCCACAAAAACAAAATCAATTGAACACCGTGTCTTAACTCTGCACTCGTGGTTTTCAGGCTCCTGTGGACTCAGAACCTGTAGATAACTCGGGTAGAGAAAGGATGTGAAACCTTAGCTCAGCCGCAACCGTGTGTGCTACTTCCTGTAAAACCTCTGAAATTTCCTTAACTTAAAACTTGCCCTTTTTCTTACACCCACCCACCTTGCTGGGCCCTAAGCGGCCCACAGAGGCGCCATAGAGCAGTGGCTGTCCAGGACAGTCACACCAGGCTACACCACCCCCAGGGGCAGGACTCCCTCAGAGACGAGTACTTCCCCCAGGCCCCGCCGCAGAGCCCTCACAACATGCTCCAGGATCCAGCCCCAATCACGACTGGTTGCGAAAAGGCACAAAATTTTAAAAATCTAAGCAGGAAAGAAAGCCCTCCTCGCCAAAGGAGACACGTGGCAAGCTCTATCCAAAAAGACCTCTCCCCACTCATTATTTTTAAATAAACGGCATGCTGTTGTCCAACACACTCCTACGATGAATACGGAGCTGCCTGAAATACACGTCACAACCAAAATGCATGTCATCGGTGTGCTGCGTGTCCCAGGGAAGAGAGATCGTTCAGCATTCCAGCAAACGAGCAAGTCTCAAGTTATAACTGGGATAATTTAAAAGGCTGTCGGGAAAGGACTAGGGAAGTTCAGGGAGTAAATACTGGAGCTCGTGCCACGTTCAAGTGCAAGACAAACGGCCCCCCTTTTCTAACCCTTTCACCCGGCTACTCCCGTGTATAAGACGATCCCCAATTTTTGGTTTAACAATTTTAGACAAAAGTATGGTCTTATACCCGGAAAAATACGGTGGCTTGTAAAAGTATCAAAGGGTGGTAGAACTGCTGACGACAAGTGAAACCGTGCAAAGTGTGTGTGTTCAAGCCACAGTCCCCACTCTGGGGTCACCGCGGAGCCACACTCCTGCTGACACACATTCCCAGGAGGTTTGTTTCTCGGTCTCATCCTGGACTTTGTGGCATCGACGAGCCATTGCTCCCTGCGCTTCCGGCCTCTGCCGCCCAGGGGCATCTTCTCTGTGCCTGGAAGTACGCTGGGAAGGTCCCCTATCTTCCCAGCCACCAGGGAGGCCACCGCCCCTCCCTCTCCACGGGTCCCTCCTCAGACCCCTCCATCTGCCCTGCGCCTTCGCCAAGGCCCGTAGGGTCAGCCCACCGACACCTTGAACTTAGCCCAGTGAGGCCAGGCTGAGCAGACGTACCGCTGTGTTCTGTCCCACTTAAAACAGGGCGTCTGGTCAGCCTTTACATTCCGCCACGACCTATCTTTTTAAATTTACAGTTGGCATTTGATATGACATCAGTTCCGGGTGTGCAACGCAGGGGTTGGGCATTTGTGATTTTAGAAGTGATCCCCCGACGAGTCCAGTACCATAAGGTCTGAAGGGACTTCGAGGAGCACCCTGCTCGGCCCAAGGGGCTGTCAGACAGCAGAAGCTCTGGCTAAACCTCCTCCTTGTCCCAGTAAAGCCCCGCGTAGAGGACCCTCCAGCTAAGCTCCTCGCCGCCTCAGCCCATCTGCACCCGGAGGCTCAGAACAAAATCACAAAACTGTGTTAACTCCATCCTGGCCCCGGACACCTTCCCCTGGGCGTTCCTAACAGCACCCAATGACACCTGGTTCTCACACGGGGGACCACATCCCCCACACGGCATTTCACGTCCACATGCCCATTCGTGACTGCCAATCTGTACTTCCCAGCCCCTTCACCTTCTCACCCGCCCCCCCATTTAGCAACCACCGGTTCGTTCCAGCGTCTCCTCATCCTCTTACTTGGCCTCTTGGGTACATCTGAACCGGCTGACTGCCTCGACCCTCCGTTTGGGGGTTCTCTCTCCTTTTCTGGCTGCCCATCTAGGTCTCTTGTCCCTCTGCCTGCCTGCAGATGTTGTGTTCCTCTTATCTCCTCAGGCTGCAGTCTCTCAGGGCCACCTCGCCCTACACCACACCCCCCTACCACACCCGCGGGCTGGCGACACCCCCATGGCCAGCCCCCGCTCCGCAGCCTCTCCCCAGGCTCTGCTATTCCCACGCCCCCTGCACCCACCAGGGGCACACGGGCACCTCGAACTCCCAAACGGAAACCCGTCAGCAGTGCCGCACACGCCTGCCTCTTCTCCCGTCCGGCGGCGGGCCAGGGGGAATGTGGGGGACACAGAGGCCTCCTCAGCCTACCTAGAGCTTCGTCATGCTGCTGCTGACTCCTCAGTCTTCCCAGAGCCTCCACCAACCCCTCCGAGCGACATCTTGGGCCACTTCACCAGCCAACCCACCCTCCACTGAGCTCCCAGAGCAGCCCTGAGTGATGCATCCATATACAGAACCACGAAATCTCCTAACACGCTTGAGGTATGTGAACCCATTTTACAGACGACAGTAGAGCCCACGGAGGCTACCGACGAGGCCTGCGCTACGGGGACTGCAGCCATTGGCCAGGACTCCAAGCTCACGCCCCCTTCCGTCTGCAGAGAAAACGCCGGGCACCTGGCAGCGCTCAGCAGCGCCCCACTGTCGGTGCCGCACCCCAGCTCCTTCAGGAGACCCTCCCTTCTTCCGGCTTCAGGGGTTCCTCCCACTCCTCTGGGCTCCTCCAAGGGGAGATGCCCCCTCCTCCCCCAGAACGATGAATGCCCGCCAGCCTTCACCCACTCCCACAGCCTCAATAGCCACCTTCCAACCACAGCTGCATTCTCTCTCCTGCGCACCCCAGACATCTCCAAACCTGAACCCATCTCTCTCCTTCACCCCAATCTGCTTCTCCTCCAGGGTGCCCCATCCCAGGGAATGCCCTGTCATTTACCCACCCAGCTGCCCCAGCCAGAAACCCGGGCCCCATGGTCCTCGGCTACTGCCACCACCTGCCCACTCACCTCAGACCTCGGATCCCTCCAATCCATCCTCTACCCTGCGGCCAGTCATCTGTTGAAACTGCAGATGTGACCACACTGCTTCCAGGTGCCCACACCTTCAGTGAGAGACGTGAATTGAAATTTAAAAACAGAACAATACCCTTTGGCTGCTTCGCACTCCTCTCGGGATAAAGTCCAACCTGCTGGCTCCCAGGCCTGTCGGGAATCCCCAAGGCCCCATCTGACCTTTCCAGTCTGTGCTCTCAGCCTCCTCCCTCTTACACTCCAGTTACAATGGACCTTCTGCTGTCCTCTCACCACTGGACACTCTGCTCCAGCTTCTCCCGTCTAACTAATCCCTGAAGGCCTCTGCTGAGACCTGACCTGCTCCAGGAAAGCCCGCCCTCAGTGCTTCCCCGCACCTGAGCCCATCTCCCTTACGCCTGAGGGTCCGGGTTTGCAGTTCATGCTGGTACCTCCGGTACTGACCACAGTGTCTCCTGCACAGCAGGTGCTCAACTGTCAAGAATGAATGAATCAGCTCACAGGAAACCTGCACATGCCTTTCCCACAGGATAACAGAGCAGTGGGCCCTGCCTGGCCCATCCCCGCACAGGGTGACACCCCTGGCTCCTCCAGACCTTTGCTCCAGCAAGCCTGCAGGAATGACTGGTAGTTACAGCTTCTGAGCAGCTCTGGGTGCTGCTTCCCCAGTGCTCTCCCAGGTGTTGCCTGAAGTTTGTTTTAAGGCTGCTGCCCACGCGCACACCCTCCCCCACCGCAGGAACTATCTTTTCTATGTCTTTATTTTCACAGCATAGTACTTGGACTGAGTGTTGTCTCAATAAGCACCGCATTTTGCCATGTATAATGCGCACCCATGTTTTGGGCCCAAACTTTCAGGGGGAGAAAAAAGTCAGTTTAATTTTTTAATTTTTTTTCTTTTTTTTGGTATGTGGGTAGTTCCCTGGCTGGGAATCGAACCTAGGCCACAGCGCTGACAGTGCCAGCGATGAAGCCTTAAGCCACTACACCACCAGGGAACTCCTAATTAAATTTTTTTGGTTTATATTTAGGTACTTGTTTTTGTATTATAAAGGAATTTTAGCATTTATTTTTTAACAACTTATATATAGAATAAAAACTGAAAGCAACAAAGAAACAAAAACTCATGGACACAGTCAATAGTTTAGTGGGACCTGAGGGTAAGGGGGAAGGGAGTGGGAGAGGAGGGAGGGAGAGTCAAGTACATCGTGATGGAAACAGAACTGACTCTGGGTGGTGAGCACACAAGGCAACACATAGATGCATTGTAGAATTGTACACCTGGAATCTATGTAATTTTTACTAATCAATGTCACCCCAATAAATTTAACAACAACAACAAAAATGATTATCATATTCCAGGGTATTATTTTGCCTATGGATATCACTATTGATTGCTAGAGTTACACTTTTAACTCATAAGCATAGATAATAGAATTAAAAACATTTATATAGATACAGAAGTAGTACTACCCATGTTTAATGCACATCCTTATTTTTCCCTCACAAATTTGGGCAAAATAAGTTCGCATTATACATAGCAAAATACGGTATTTGCTGAATAAATTAATGAAGTCCACAATTTTTTTAACTTTATAATCTTCCAGGTCCATTAGCAAGCAGCAGATACTAAATATATCCTAGTTCACATAAGAATGTCCAAACCCGTAGAGAATTTTTATAAGAATTATTTGAGCCAAACTGATGACAACTTTCCAGGAAGCAAGATCTCAAATGCTCTGGAGAATGACAGTTTTGCAGTTTCTTCTATGCATATGGAATTAAGGAAGGAAGTAAAGATTACTAGAAGGTAGGAGAAAGCAAAGTGAGGATTGGATTACAGGATAGTTAACAAGATTGTGCTCTCTCTACAGGGTGGTCATTTCAAAGGTCATTCACCTGGATGCACAGGGACAATGGACAGGGCTTGCTTAAGGCAAAGATAAACCTTTTACTAAAAATGTTTATGTGCTTGGTGCGTGACTACCTACCATGACCTGCCCACTTAGGCATCTGTGATCAGATCACCTGTGAGGTGACTTTTCACAGAACCCCCTTTTCATCCACAACTAGCAGTACAGACTAACCTTTAATTGTTTTCTTTTTGAGGGGTGGGTAGGGCAGAAACAACAACCAAACAATACTAACACAGAGGCAGTAAGTAGCATTCAAACAGTTAGCAAATTTGATTCCCTAAGCAATTCCTCCATCCCTTTAAAAAAATAAATCGTAAAATCCAATTCAGATCAGAGCTGGAGGGCCCAAGAAGACAAGTAGGTAAGCACGTTTTCGTCTCAAAGATGTAAACAGAAAGCTGCCGCCGCCTATTTTTAAGGATTAAAAAGAACACATCCGCACCCCACCCTGGGCAAAAGTGGCTGCGAACGTGGACTTCAGAGGGAGGGCGGCTGCAGGTCCAGGCCCCGCCCAGCCAGCCCAAGACCGGGCCGAACTCAGCTCCAGCGTTCTCGCTGACGTCTCCAGCCGCGCCTCCGTTTCCACCAATGGCGGCCCGGCGGCCCGACCTACGCAGCCAATTGGCCGCCTGGGGGCGTAGCTTCACAATGGCCGGGACCGCACCTATTCCCGGAGGTGTGGGGGCTGGAGATGGAAAAGCGCCCCTTTCCACCCGCGTGCAGCGACCCCAGCTGCTCCGGCTTGGCGCTACTACTGGGCCTGGAGACGATCCAAATATCTGCCCGGTGTCCTCCCCCCTCTGTCACTCCAGGCATCCAACGCGAAGCCACTTCCCATAGCGCCTGCACCTCGTTCGAGGCCTCGCAGGCACATTCTCCCGAACCCCGCAAGGATGCGGCACGTCGGCCCATCTCTACCCAGACACCACTGCAGCAGCGCGACCTGTGCTCGCTTCTCGCAGTCCAGTCCTCCCTGCTCCCCCGCCATCCCTCTCGCCAAGTCCCCAACTCTGCGCGCACCCGGGGCGCGGAAAGGGCCACCCCAGGGCCGCGGGCAACCTCCCCGAGCCGCCGGTCCTGGAGCCCCTGCCTTCTTCCCCCGCAGTTTACCATAAAAGTTTCCACTCTGTCTCCGACATCTTGGGGTTGCAGCAGCGCCGGGCGTGACTCCTGAATCATCGGAGGCGGACTGCGCGTGCACTGGGAGTCCAGGCCCGGCCCTGAGGACCTCGGAGGAGAAGACAACGCGATGGCGCGGGGCCGGGCGACGCGTTCTCAGGCCGGGCTCTCTTCTGTTCGTGCCCGTCGGGGGTCTGGACCTGCGCGTCTCCGGGGCCGGCGCGTGGCTCTGGGGTGCCGGACGATCCTGCACCCGGGAACTACTGGCCGCCCTTCACTTGCTCGACAGACAGCGCGGCTCTGCTCTCCGATACACACATCCTGCCGGCCCGCAGACTTCGGGACCTGGGGCGCTTGGGCTGCGTCTGGGGTGGGGGGTGGGGGGTGGTGGAGAAAGCCGGAAGAACTAGAAAGATCCATGGGATTCAGCTTCCGGGGTCGGACGCCCGCCGGACGCTCGTGGCGGTGTGCTCTTTAGGGCCCCCTGGTGATGGCATGCGGGACTGCGGGACTCAGGCTTTCCCCGCGCCCGGAGCCTCAGGGGAATTTTGTTTGGGGGACAAAATCTGAATGTATTTCCGTCGGGATGGGTAGCCAGCAACTACCAGGTTCGTGGCTACTGAGGACTGGAAATACCGCTATTATGACTGAAAAACTGAAATTTTCATTTAATATTTAAATAGTTTACATTAAAAACTGATGCTTGTTAAACACGACTGATTGTTTTGGCAGACCCACAGCCCCCTTTGAACTGAAAAGTTAGCACCGGAATTGTCAAGTGCGGCAGGTTAGTTATCCACACGTCGGATTTCTACTCGTATTAGTAAGGAAAAATATCTATAATCATTTTTGTTATTACATGCTGAAATGATATTTTGAATTTTTGGGTTAGGTGAATATATTATTAAAATTAATTTTATCTCTTAAAATGACACGTGTGTCTCTCACTACATTTTTTTTTCTTTTTTGGGGGGTTGCGGGGGGTAGTTCCCTGGCTGGGAATCAAATCCAGGCCACAGCGTTGAGAGCACCGAAGTTTAGCCACGACACCACCAGGAAACTCCTTTTTCTTTTGTTTTTAAATTTTTTATTGTTAAATTTATTGGGGTGACATTGGTTAGCAAAACTTATGTAGGTTCTGTTAGAAAAGCCAAGAGGAAGGTGCTCAAGGCCAAGTTGCAGTTTAACATGATTTTACTCAGATCAACTGGTGCAGATGGGCCGAAGCCAAAACAGAGCGTCAGCCCCGAGGGTCACCTAAGCAGGGCTTTTCTAGGGAGAGGAGGAAGTTTAGAAAGAAAAATGTTTTGACAGTCTAACAGTCACAGAGGCCGAACAGGGCATTCCTCACCACAGTGTAACAGTCATGTAGGCCGGCTGTGGTCCAGCAGTTATGTGAACAGGGTGCCCTTGCAAGCCCACCAAAACCACAGGTCCCAGGTGTACAATTCTACGGTGCATCCTGTACGTGTTGCATTATGTGCTCACCACCCAGAGTCAGTTCTCTTTGCATCACCATATATTTAACTCCCCTCCCCATCTCTCCCACTTCCCTCCTCTCCCACCCCCTCCCTCCTCTCCCACCCGCTCCCTCTTTGCCCTCAGGTAACCACTAAACTATTAACTGTGTCCATGAGTTTTTGTTTCTTTGTTGCTTTCAGTTTTATATTTCACATATGAGTGACATCATATGGTTCTTGACTTTTTCTGTCTGGCTTATTTCGCTTAACATCATGATCTCAAGGTCCATTCATGTTGTCACAAATGGCAGTATTTCATCTTATAGCTGAGTGATACCCCATTGTGTACATGCACCACAGCTTCTTTATCCAGTCGTCTATCAGAGGGCACTTCGGTTGTTTCCATGACCATTATGAACAGCGCTGCAATGAACATTGGGGTACATAAGTCATTACAGACCAAGGTTTTCAAATTTGGGAGGTAGATCCCCAGAAGGGGGATTGCTGGGTCACATGGTAACTCCATTCCCAATTTCTGAGGAGCCTCCACACTGCCTTCCACAGTGGTTGTACCAGTTTGCACTCCCACCAGCAGTGTGTGAGGGTCCCTTTTTCTCCACATCCTCTCCAGCACTTGTTATTCCTTGTCTTGTTGATAACAGCCATTCTCACAGGTGTGAGGTGGGATCTCACTGTGGTTCTGATTTGCATTTCCCTGATAGCTAATGCTGGCCATTTGTATTTCTTCCTGGGAGAAGTGTCTGTTCAGTTTCTCTGCCCACTTTTTAATTGGTTTGTTTGTATTTTGTTGTTGAGTCATAAGAGTTCTTTATATTAAAATATATAATTTTAGATATGAGCCCCTTGCAAATATTTTCTCCTATTTGGTTGGCCATGTCTTTGCTTTGTTGATGCTTTCTTTTGCTGTGCAGAAGCTTTTTAGTTTGATATAGTCCCATTCATTTATTTGTGCTTTTACTTCCCTTGCCTTTGAGGTCAGGTTCATGAATTCCTCCCTGAGCCCACAGTCTATAGTTTAGTACCAACGTCTTCTTCTATACAGTTTATTGTTTTGGGTCTTATGTGGAGGTCTTTAATCCATTTTGACTTAATTTTAGTATATGGTGACAGTTCACAACTCAGATTTATTCTTTTGCATGTGGTTTTCCAATTTCTCCCAACACCAATTACTGAAGAGGCTTTCTTTTCCCCATTGTATATTTTTCACTTCTTTGTCAAAAATTATCTGTGGATATATTTGTGGGTTTATTTCTGGGTTTTCGATTCTGTTCCATTGGTCGGTGTGTCTGTTTTTCTGCCAACACCAAGCTGTTTTGATTATTGATGCTTTGTAGTGTAGACTGAGATCAGGGAGTGTGATGCCTGCAGCCTTGTTCTTTCTAGGTAGGATTGCTTTGGCTATTCGAGGTCTTTTGTGGTTCCATACAAATCTGATGATTGTTGTTGTTGTTGTTGTTGTTGTTGTTGTTGTCTATTTCGTCACACTACATTTCTATTGGACAACACTGGTCTTTCCGGATTTAATGGTTTTATCTCTCACCTGGATTCTGTCAATAATCTTTTTGGTTTCCCAACTTCCCATTATTCCTCTCTGGCAGATCCATGGAAAAAATATACTGCTGGGATCCTGATGCTCCTGTTGAAAAAGGAGAGCAAACAGCTCCAGTGACCATAGTTATCTGCCGAATAAATCCCAGACTTTGCAGCGACAGCCTTCGATATGTGCCGCCATCCGTTCTTCATGCAGGACGTGCAGGTCAGGAGCAGTACCGCAATTAAGGCAGCAAGATGCTGTTTTTTGTTTGTTGTTTTTTTTTTTTTTTTTTTTTTAGATGCTGTTTTTTAAGTCTTCATTTCCGTGCTGCTGAGGCACGGGAAACAGGGAGGAAGTGGGGTCTTCATACCCAGAGGGGAATTAAGTAAAGCATCAACATAACAAGTATATACTTTTATATATATATGTATGTATATCCAGCCATGTAATATGAAAACTAGAGGCATTTGTGGCTGGGTTTTTTCCAGACAACATAGATAGATAGATAGATAGATAGATAGTCTGAAAGAAGTAATGCCTGGACTTGAGTTATGATTTTATTACAAAATCCTAACCATACCTGCTTTTATGATTTTGTAATGAAAGATTTGGTATAGATTCCAAGCTTATAAAAAGGGGCCTTATTTGTGCAACCATAGCATGCATAGTTATGATTTGGTAATAAAATCATAACTCAAGTCTGGGCATTACTTCCAGCGGACCCTATATACACGTGTGTGCACGCACACGCACATGCACGCACACACACGCACGCACACATACATACACACACACCACACACACACATGCACACACACACACACACAGACACGCACACACACACACACACACACACACACACACACACACACACACACACACACACACACACCACACACACACATGCACACACAGACACACACAGACACGCACAGACATGCGTGCACACACACACACACACACACACACACGCACACACACACACACAGAAACCTGTCTGGTTATTATTGAATACTTTGCTACCCCTTGTTCTAAGCTGTAAGGCTCATTTTCGTTGTGTACTGTTGATTAACTGAAACTTCATTTTAATGGAAGACCTACTTTACCTCCACCCCATAGGGCAAGGGTCCTACTTACAAGATATGGTGGATTGGTGGGTTTCTAAGGCTGCCTTTGGCCGCTCCAGGGCTGAGGGCCAAAGTGGGATCTAGAGGGAAAGCCTGCTGCCCACCCCCCGCCCCACCCTCACTCAGCAGGTCTGCTGGCATGGCTCAGAAGTGGGCTGCCTGCCGGCTTCTCCTATTTCTTCCTGCCGCACTCACAACCCTGGGGACCAGGGTTCCCCCTTCCCCTCCAGCTGTCCCCGATGTTCGTGGGGACGCAGCGCTATTTAAGGCCATGTCAAAGGAGCCTTACTATCAGCAGGTGAGTGAAAGTTAGGAGCAGTAGTTCCTTAATGTCAGCACTGGAGGAGTGAATTAAAAAAGAAAAAACTGGTGAAAACGTGTGTGTGACTCTAGTTCCAAACAGGGTCGTGAACATCAGGCAGGCTTCCCTGACTCGTCTGCAGTCTGTGGAAGGGGGTTTGGCTCCTCTGACCTACTTCCCTGCCGGTTACACATGGGGTCCCTCCGACCCAATCTAGCCCCCTTTTCTTCTCTGGGTTAGACCTGAAGGCTACATGGTGTTTTCCCACCCCAGTGACTAGACACCATCCAAGAAGTCACACACGTCAATTGGGATACGCGACTCCCCTTTAAAACTTGACTCACGACAAGCTCTGACACGGGAGGAGCTTCTCCACCCAGGAAGGAAAGGGCTGGCCTACACGTGGGAACCTGAAAGGGAATGGAAGAGGCAGAAGCTGCTCCAAAGGAAGCTCGGGTTCCTGCCTCCGGGCCCGAGGACATGGGCCGTACAGCTTCGGAGGGCGGGGGCTGGGATGCTGAGAAGCAACAGGCGAGCGGCTCCCGGGGAAACCCAGCTCGGGGGGCTGTTCCCAAGGGCTAGAGTTGGAGCTGCTTCTGGAAATATCCAAATTCCCTCCCTCTACTGTTGTCAAAGCAATGAGCCCACCTTGCCTTTAGGAAGCCAGGGAGGGGTGAGGGGGTGACACCGTGCACACACACTGCTGCCCCAGCCCCCTGCTCTCCCCTCTCTTTGTCTAGCGGCCTCCCAGAGCGGGGACAGGTGTGTCATCGTGGTCTCCGTCCTGTACCTAACGGAGGCTCCTCCCCGTTTGAATATCCCCTCCCACCCCAAACACAGTCTGAAGGGCAGCCTTACCCATCTTCCCGGGCAGGCAGTGCCCTCAGCAGTGGGAGACATCACCCTCTGTGTCCTGTCACAAGGGTGGACGTAAACGCCAGGAGAGAAGAATTCTAATGGCTTCACCAGAAACTGGAGCCAAGCCACCAGGGCTTTGGGGGTCACAAGCAAGAAGTATCTCCCTTCGGGGCCCATGATCGCTGCCTCCAGCCTCACCACTGAGCCCGGGATGACCAGGCTACCAGGTGGTACCTGGGCTGGCCTTGGAGGAATAAGGGGGGATCCCTTGGGTTGGGGGACTGTAACCCTGCCAGAGTTTGGGGTCCTGGGATTCTACTTCAAGAGCCAAAATATCATAGGCAATGGAAGAGAGGAGCCATGAAGCAAGACCAGGCCGTGTGGCATGATGTGCTTTACCGTCATATAGAAACCACAAGCTCTCCATCAACATTGTGACAAACCATCCCTGCGTCCTCCAGGAAGACCAAGCCCCCCTTATTTTCCTGCTGTGAGGTCTCCCTGTGAGGAAACACAGGCTACACTTTGGCTAAAAGTTCGTAAACACCAATGCACGAGTTCGGAGCGCACGTCTCCCAGTTCCTGACGGGTCTGAATCGGCCAGCGGTGAGCAGGCCCCTGTAGTTTGCCCAGCGCCAAGTAGCTCCGCCCACAGGGGCAGGGCTTCTGCATCTCTGCCGCCCGGCTCCACCTGGGGGATGGTGCCTCTTCAGCAGCAACTGGATGAGGCCATCAACCCCAGTGAATCAACACTAGGCTAGGAGTGCGGTGATGGTGTTTTGTGGATGTGGTTAACACCGACAGTCAGTTCACTTTAAGCAGATTGTCTGCAATAATCCAGGCAGGCCTAACCAATCAGTTGAAAGACCTTAAGAACAAAATTGAGACTTCCCCAAGGAAGAAGAAATTCTGCCTCAAGATTGTACCTTCAGTTTCTGCCCTCCAGAGCTTGAACTTGCCAATTACGTGAGCCAGTAAGTTCCCTGAAATAAACCTATCTGCCTACCTATCTATTACTGTTATATAATAGCTATTATAATGGCAATATTGATCGATCTAGTGACAATATTATTTACATATATATTTACATATCTTTCTCTGAAGAACACTTACTGTTACACCTTATCTCTTCTCCTTGGAAGGTGGAGCTGTGTCTCCTCCTTCCTGTGTGGCCTTGAGAGCCCACGAGAGCAAGAGTGACATATAGAGACAGTGGACTTTGGAATCCAGCAGCAATTCCTGCTTTTGATCCTGACTTTGTCACCGGCTAGCTGTGTATTCATCTCAGCCTCCTCATTTGTCAAATTGCAGATAATATCACAGGGTCACGGTGAAGATCAAATGAAATAATGTATATGTGAGTGCTTAGTAAGAGGCCAATCAAAATGATCAATTCAATAGGGGGCTCAGTAATTACTTGTGAATTAAATGCTTTTGTGGGCTTTTTCTAAATCAGAGGTGGCCCAGAGTAGTTTACCATCATTCTAGGTACAATCTTTTTAGGTTTGAATACACAACCCATCTTCAAGTTCGTTCGTTACCTTGACCTTGAATGAAGAGGGAACATTTCAAAAGTTTAGATTGGTCCACGAGAAAAGCAAAAGGAGAAACTGCTCTTTGCAATCAGGACTACTTCACGAGCCCTCACTGTCCATTGAAACACACAGAATAAAGAAACCGAGGCTCCTTGTGACTTGGATTAAATTTCGTTTTAAATCCTAGCTCTAGAAATCATCTCCCCCCCCCCACCCCCGCCACCTCACCAGAGACCTAGCCTTTCTGCTGGATAATCAGCAACCCCCCGAGACAGCAGCAGATGCAGACGACAGTAGCTCAGACCTGACTAACGGTCACACAGTCCGGACCCCTGGCAGGCTAAAGATACCATCTTGACCTAAGTTATGTTTCAGGTCCTGAGCCCTAAGGTGGGGCAACCCACTGGCTTTCTCATGTGACCAGACACAGGGACTCTGGAAAAGACTTCAGAACTATCCTCAAGACCTAAAAAAATGATTCAATACCCTTACGTCACCTCTGACCAACCAATCAGTACAGCCCATGACCCCAACTCTCTTGGCTACCATGACTAATGATTTTCCCCTCCATAACCTATCCCATAAAGGCCATTGGGAGCCACTTCTAAAGAGTACTAGCTCACCTGTGTCAGTCTTGGTGCCATTTCCTGAAATAAATTTCTAAATCTACTTTCACTGCTGAAAACTCCTGTTTGTGTCTCCTTGGGCATTGAGGTACACAAGCAAGCCAACTCCTTGAGTTTGGTAACAATCACTCCACACCGGCGTACTGCTAACTTGAACGCAGGTGAGGAAACAAACCTCTTGAAGGTGATGGTCCTGGTCCCTGTAAAGACCGCTTCGGCACTGTGGTACTCCATCATGAAAAATGTGGTGTCTATCAGGGTCCCCAAGGCACCACTGTGGCTAAGCCTGCAGGGCCAGATGAAGGGGGAAAGGGAAAGAAATCACCCTGGGACTCCGCCCCTCATCCCCAGGATCGCAGCTCAAGATGACCACTAGAGGGAGCTTGTGTCCTGTTCCCAACAGGTTCTGGCCCTTGGCCTCAGATGTATCTGTAGTCAAGATACCCCACTGCAACCCACTGGCAGCGTCGCTGACCTACCAGCCTTGGATGTACCAAGGTCAAGGCACTGGCTATTAATCCCAGGCACTGCCCCTTCCCAATTCCTCACTCATAGTGCACTGTCAGGTCTACAGGAGACAGTGGGGTGGGCAGGTATAAGGAAACACCAGGTGTGACTGGGGACAGGCGTGGAGACACCACTGAACCCGGAGTCAGGAGATCCTGGTTGTAGCCCAGACTCTGCCCAAAATTCACTGTGTCACCTCTCTGGGCCTCAGTTTTCTCACTTGTAAAATTGATGCTAGAGGCTCCTAGGGATGTCCCAAAGCTGACTCAACCCGGAGCAGAGTCCAAGTTCTCATCTTGGCATGAGAAAGAATTCAACAGAGAGAAAGAAAGATGCAGAAAAATACAGGGAGTTTATTAAAGCAAAAGTACACGCTGGAGAAGTCAGAGATCAAATCATGCTGAGGATGTCTTGATTAACGTTTTTATCTCTCTTAAGGATAGGAATTTAGTGACCTCACCCTGTCTTTTCCTCTCTGGGGTGGGATCTCCATTTGCCTCCTTTTCTCTTGTTTGATTCCTCGGGAACTGTCATGGTGTCAGGTGCATGATGGGAGTTCACGTAACTGCAATGTAAATAAAATTAAAATGAATTAAAATTAGCTAACTAGTCAGGCCCTCATCATGGATACTAACCCTGCCAAATGAAATGATTTCATGTTTATCTCTAGCTGCAGGTGTCAGGTATGGTTTCTGGTTTTATTAAGACTTCCTTGAAGGGTGGTACCTTGTCCAGTATCCTGGAGGGGGCATACCCTAAAGCAGTGGTTCTCAACCTTCCTAATGCCGCGACCTTTTAATACAGTTCCTCATGTTGTGCTGACCCCCAACCATAAAATTATTTTCATTGCTACTTCATAACTGTAATTTTGCTACTGTTATGAATCGTAATGTAAATATCTGATATGCAGGATGTATTTTCATTGAATGTAATTAAAGCATAGTGATTAATCACAAAAACAATATGTAATTATATATTGTGAAATATTTATTTCTAATTACAAATAAATGAAATTTTGTCTTGAAGCATGGTGCAGCATGGGTAACAGTCTTAATATAACAGCAGTAAACTACATTGCTACATTTTGCGACAGTATGCGTAAAAAGCCAACGTCAGTGCGAAGGTTGCTAAATATAAAAAGACCGATCAGCATCCAGATTAAGTTCCCATGGTACAGATTTTTTTTTATAGTAGTTGATGATTTTACAGTACATGATTTTACATTCACCCAGTAATTATAATTCATGAAGTGTCGTTTTACCTCTAATACTGCTGCTTTCAACACAGTAGCTGCCTTCTACTCAGTAGCTGCTCTCTACACATGTGTGACTGGTCCGCATAAGTACATTATGGTGCCAACCCTGTCACATACACCTGTATTTGTATGGGGTATATGTGATGGGGTTGGTGTGATGACATCATCACGTTGGGTACTCGTATGTGGGCGTATCTGTATGTGGGCGGACCCGCCTGGAAACGGATAGAGGAGCAGTGTCTCAGTTCGTAAGACCATCAGAAATATTTGTTTTCCAATGGTCTTAGGTGACCCCTGTGAAAGGGTCGTTCAACTCCCAAAGGGGTCGTGACCCACAGGTTGAGAACCGCTGCCCTAAAGGTTACGTATCCTGACTCAGAAATGCCTTCTGAGAGAATTTTGAGCCCATAATCATATGGGAGGTTGGTCTTCTGTAGCTGCTTCAGGATGAAACGGGTCATCCACCTACCTAACCTGGGACAGAAAAATCTCTCTCTGCCTGATCTGGGTCGTCGAGACCCCTCCTCCAGTGTGGTTTCTGTTGAGGGCACTGGCTGAAATCTCTGGAGGATCATCATTTTTACGTGGAGCTGCTGAACCTGCAGGGGAAAAATCAGACACGGAGGTTGAAGAGACAGGGTCTGAACAGTAATGCAGTAGGATAGAGATCAAGGGTTCTAGCAGTGGCAGAAACCAGGTTTCAGGGAACAAAACATCCTTACAGCCTACAAGACGGTACTATAAATATAGGTGCAGCAAGTTTTGCTAATAGCCATGCATACACCCCCTTATTCGACCAGACTAAGGATGTGGGAGATGGGCTGGGGCACAGAGCGCCTTGAAGCAAGTACACGTGCACGAGCAGTTTGGCTGGCGGCTCTGCGTTACTCAGCCCCTCCAGCCCAGGGAAGCATTCCTGATAGAGGAGTTGGAACTACCAGCGGCCGCCTTAGCAGTCCAGCTGGGTCTGCCTCTTTAAGTAACTACATGGAGCACCAATAACATGGAAGCCACGTCCATAACCCATCTACAGTCTTCACGAGTTCATTACACAGCCCCACCATGACGGGGTTCCAGCTGGCATTGGGGAGGGGATAATCCTTTATATAGGACTGGACATGGCCGCTTGACACCTGGAAAGTCCGAAAGAGGCAGACTGTCAGCTGTGCCTGATAGAAGTCCAATTTGGTTCACTAACTCGAGTGTTTATATAACAGATGGGCCTGTTTCCACCAAGCAGAGCAGCCGCGAGTGCCCAGAGGTGACAGAGAGCAGGCAGGTCCCAGAACTGTCTGCATGGGGATGTCTAGTGAGAAGGGAGGGAGGCCAGGGAGAGGGCCAGAGAGAAAACTTGGAGCCCCATCTACCCTGTCAAGGAGTTTGAGCTGCACCTGGAAGAGAGATGAACAGGAAGATGATATGGTCAGATTTGTGTGTCAGAAGGATCCCTACTTGCACGTGAGAGCTTGAGGTCTGGTACAGCCTCAGTGACCCTGGGAAGTCTGGCTGATATTCAATTAAGGACACAGTCTTTGTCCCGCCTCTTCCCTCCTCTGCTCCCAGTGTCCTCCAAGCCCCACCCCAGACGGCTCACCTTGGCCAACGCTCTGGTTTATTCCACCTCCTTACATCACATTTCAGTGGGATGCTTAACCAGAGACCCTCCTTCTGGCAGACAGAGGAGAAGCCAGAGTCCCGGGGGCCAGCCCTGCCCCCCAGGAATTCTGGGTAATCCATCAGATGCCAACACCTTCTTGTGCTTCCCACCTGGTTATGGTTCATAGTCGCTGGTGCCCATCAGTCCTTCTCGTTCTTGTATTTTCTACTCTTTTTTTTTTGGCTCATTTATCAGCTTACAGTTCCCTGTACACACTTATGTACCCAGATGGAGAGATATACAGATTCTCAGACAGTAGACTCTCCATTAACCGGAACTTAAGCAACTGGCACTCTCCAGCAACCGGCAAAAAAAATTGAAGATATGTCGCTACAGTTATCCGGCATGGGTGCGGGTTAAGGGAGAGTCTACTGCATTATTTATAGACAGATAGGCTCCTAAGGCGGGGTGGCAGGGGGTGGTGCAGGGAGGTAGGCCAAAACTTAAGAATGATCTCCAATCCTTACTGCCCTCCTCCAGGGGGCGCTTTTGGCCCCTGTAGTAGATGGAAGATGGCATTGGAATTTGGTCTCTATCACATCTTCCCAAGAATACGTGGCACTGCCTGCTGTTTGTCCCTTAATTGCTCTGAGCATCAGTTTTCAAATTTGTAAAATGAGAACCACATCACCTGCCCCCTTGGTTGTTGTGAGGACTGTGTGCAGTTTGTACGCTTGGACCTGACCCAGAACAAGCATTCCAAGATGGAAGTTTATCTGAAGGCAACAGGAGATGTCGCCCCTTCTCTCGTGTGATCCCAAAGGATTCTTTCCCAGGTCATATAAAACCAAGCCTGGATGCAAATGTTTTTGGAATGAGGTTATTCATCTTATAAAAATGTGAAAGGGGTGACATCTAATTGATGCTGCTTTTTAGCATTTAATTTGCATACAATTCCTTTTCAGTTCTGCCTCATATTGTCTGTGTTTGTTTGTTTGTTTGTTTGTTTGTTTTGGTCCAGGAAATACTTCATTGAATATGTAATTATTGTTTTTCCTTGTCACTGATCAGATTTTCTTTCCCTGATTCTGTTCACTCTGGGGATTGACAACTTTTCCATGTGGGAAGTATATAGCAGCGTCCGGAAGACTGGAGGGGCCCAGATGTTGCTTTTAAGCCCCTGGTTTGAGGGCCACAACCCTCAATTAGAACATGTGGAATGAGCATCTTCTAAGAACCAGAAGTCCAGGTTCTGCCCCTAGCTGTGGTGGCCTTGGGCAGCCACTTTGGATCTCAAGGCCCCAGTTTTCTCATATGTCAAAGGAGAGGAGCAGAGGTCTAAGGTCCCTTTAGCTCTGTGGCCTCTGGGACTCTGTAGCCACCCTCACAATGGCCCAGCATCTGCTAACCAATGAGGATATACTCACAATGATAGGCTGACTGGCATCCAGGCTGACCTGGGCAGCCAGGGCTGGCCAGCCAGGGCTCAGAGAAGGAGTGCTGCATGCCCCTGGCCCACTGGCCATCTGAAACCTCTCTGCAGCATGCTGACCCCCTGGGATTCACCAACTAAACCTCCTTACAAAGACAAACCTTCCTCCCAGTCGGTGAGCATTGGCCTGAGGCTCACACTCAGCCAATCAGAGCCTGTCTTTGTCCCCAGAGGACAGCAGCAAATCCGCTCCTTGTCCTCTCTCCAGGGAAAGCAGTGAAAAACAGAACTAGAAGGGGCGTTAGGCCATCTGAGTTAGTAAATTACAAACGCGTTTGATTTGGGGAGCTGCCACGTGTATTTTTGGTTGTGCTAACCAGGTTCCTGAGACAACTGGATCAGTCTCAGAATGTTTTGCAGGCCAGAGTCCCCAGGGTGACCAACAATTACCAAGAACCAGAGTGAATAACCTCAGTCTCTGCATATGAGGACAAGTGGCTCTGGACACCTCATCCTACTTCCTAATTCTGTCTTATTTTAGGAGGCAGTTCATTTATTCTTTCAACAAATATTAAGTAAACACATACTATATGCCAGGGGATATTCGGGACTCTGGGGCTATGGCAGTGACATAGACAGATGAAATAGATGCCCTCACGGGGCTTACATCCTAGTAGGTAATAACAGCTAATTGTTGTGCTTTCTATATTCCAGGTGTTGTTTTAAGTGTTCCTCTGTCTTATCTCTTCTAATACTTATCTCAACACTTAAGTTATCTCATAGATAGTCCAAATTCATATTTTAACAATTGTACCCAAACTGTTCTTCATAGCCCTCCCTCCCCCACCCCATCCAGAATCCAATTTAAAAACATGTATTTTAGTTAGCTGTCATGAAACTTTACTCTGGAATGGTCCTTCAGCCTTCCTTTGACAGACATAGGTTAACATGTCGCACACATACAACCAGACACTCACAGGAATGAGCTCCATTCTTTCTATCCCACTGCAGGTGACTACTGTTCCTGTCAGCTGGTGGGTGGTAGGTGGCGTCAGAACACAGCTTCATGAACCTGTATGTCCCTCTCATATGAATCAGAGTTATGCATTTTACATATAAAAAAACTGAAGCACAGAACAGTTAACATAAATTGCCCAAAATTACACAGCTAGAACAAGGCTACAAGAGGATGGACAATTAATATCGTGAACTCATCCTAGAAAAAGTGCTATGTATCTCATTGCTGAATATCACTATGGTCACTTTAAAAGTACTCCTCTTGGGAAGCTATGCACTGATGCCAGCGCCCAGTGCACCCTTCAAAGCACTTTTGGAACTCTTTTTCTGGAATGACCATCAGAGCTGTCATTGTACCCAAAATTGGACAAGTAAGCTTGCAAACTTGCCACGAGAGCTTATGTTGGCAGCACCGTACAAAGAGCTTGGTAATGTGTCATAGCCATGAGGTATGTAGCACTTTTTCTAGGATGAGTTTGCAAAATTAATTGTCTGACCTTCAATGCTATGTATTTTTTATTATTGTAATAATCACTAACTTCTGTGTGTACAAAGAGGCTTACAGGTTACAGACTGGACATCAGGCAGTTCTGTGGAGTTCATCCTTACCTTACAGATGACTTCCTTGATGCTCAGAGAGGTTACTTTAGGCCTGCTTGTAAATGAAAAAGCAGGGCCCAGGATGGGACTCCCAAGGTGTCCCTTTGCATGGGACAACTATAATTCAAAGAATTCACAATGGAAAATAGAAAATAATTTAAATTGAAAATTAATGAAAATCTATTATGTCTAAGGTATGGGATGCAGCCAAAGCAGTGCTTAGAGGTAATTTTGTAGCTTTAAAGGCATCTTTCAGAAATGAACAAAGATTAACAATCAAAATTCCATTTCAAGAAGCTAGAATAAAACAGCAAATCATACCCAAAGAAAACAGGTAAGATAAAGGTAAGAGCAGAAATTAATGAAAAGACAAAAACAGAAAATCAACAAAGCCAAAAGCCAGTTCTTTGACAACATTAGTAAAATTGATAAATCCCATAAAACTGAATGGGGGAAAAAAGAGAATGCATAAATGTTATGTTAACACCAATATTAACAATGAAAAAGGATATGACTTCAGATTATCCTGCATTAAAAAGACTATGAGAAGATATTAGGGAGGAATTTATGATATTATGTTTGACAACTTAGATAAAAAGGGAAAATTCCTTAAAAATCACAAAGGTGAGATGAATAAAAATAGGAAATCTGAATAATTTCTATCTGCCAAAGAAATTGGATGGATAATTTGAAGTCTTCCTATAGAGAAATCTCAATGACTTCACTAATTACCATAATTTTCCATGTGTAAGTTTCCCCCATCTATAAGATGACCCCTACTTTTCTAACCCAACATTAAGAAACCTCTCTCAAAGAAAAAAAAAAAAGAAACCCTCTCAACTGATTACTTCCGTGTATAAGACAACCCCAAATTTTTGGTCTAACAATTTTAGACAAGAGTATAGTCTTATACACAGAAAAATACAGTAATTTCACAAAACATTTAAGGGAGAAATAACACCAAGTTTTTATACTAACTCTTTCAGAGAGTAGTAGAAAAGGGAGTACTTCCCAACACATTTTTGGAGGCCAAAGCTGACCCGGATATTGTAAGAAGGAAAATTACAGGACAACATCACTCATGAACACAGATACAGAAATCCTAAGAGAATCCAATTATTTATTAAATAATCAGGACCCAGAGGTCATTTTTCCCCCCAGGGAAAATACAGGTTGACTAAACCTAAGAAAATCAATCAATGTAGTTTACCAAATTAACAGAACAATGTAGGAAAGTTGTATGATCACCTCGATAGATAAAGAAAAAGCATTCAATAAAATTTCATTTCATTATATAATAAAGACACTCAAACACTAAAAACGACCTATAACGCACATTATACTTCACAGTGTAATAGATAGACTGTTTCCAGAAGATAGTACGTCTTTGAAAGTTGAGAAGATTAACTTGCCGTAGTAGGATTTCATTTAATCTGAAATATATCTTGTGTCTGTAACCAAATTTCTAAGAGTATCCCTTCATGGTACCTGAGACTCCATTACACATCATTCTTGTCTTTAAAGGAAGACTGATGGTGAACTTTGGGGCACCTTCTTTACAAAATGTAGTCTGTGGTGGACGAACGGAAGGAGTGCTGATGCAGGAAGGATGCTCTTTCCCAGCCTTCCCGGGGGACCTGTCTCCCTATGTAGAAGGAGATGTGGCTGTAACTCTTCTGAAATATTTCGGAGAGGTGTTTCTTGAACTTCTCACCCATGAAAGCGTAGATAATTGGGTTCACACAGCAGTGTGTGAAGGAGATGGTTTCTGTGACATGGGTGGCAAAAATCAGCCTCTGGCTCATGACGCACCCATCTAAGATGTGCATGTTGTGCAGGGACGTGAGGAAGAGGACCACGTTGAATGGGACCCAGAAGAGTAAGGATGCGACCACCACAATGAGCACCAACTTGATGGCGTTGGTCTTGTTGTGGTTTTGGCAACTCTTCAGCTGGTGCAAGATGCTAATGTAGCAGAACATAAGGATGGTGAATGGGATTAACAGGCCTAAGATATTCATTTCGAAGTGGGTGAAGAGCTTCCACTTCAAAGTCTGTTGATTGTAAAATGAATAACATTGTAGGATGTCATCTTCAGAGGCCACTTGGTAAAATACTAAGAGTGGACTGGTGGCCATGATGGCGGTCAGCCACACTGCCAGGCTCAGGGCTGTGCCCACCCTGGTCATCCTCACTTGCATGGCATACACGGGATGGACAATTGCCAGGTACCTGTCCACGCTCATGAGGGTGATGAAGAACATGCTGCTGAAGAAGCCGATGTAATAAAAGCCAGACACCACCTTGCACATTACAGTCCCGAACACCCACTGGTCGAGCTGATAGTGAGTCTGAAAGGGGAAGGAGAAGACAAAGAGCAGGTCAGACAGGGCCAGGTTCAGGAGGTAAATGTCTGTGATGCTCCTCAGCTTCTTGCAGATGACAAGGACCAGGATGACCAGGCTGTTGCCCAGAAGACCGAATACAAACAGGAGGCAGTAGAAGATGGCGAGAAGCAACTTGCTGTCTCTCTGGATAAGCTCCCCGTCGCAAGGGCTTGAGTTGATGTCAGGGTAGTAGTAGTCAGTTGCTGTCACGTTGGGCTCGAGCGTGTAATCCATCAGGGCAGAAGAACCTAAAAGACATTCGTTCCTTTAAAATATTTTTATTTAAAAAGATGGACTGAATGTGCCCCACCCCCCAGTAGGTATGTTGGCGTCGTAAAGCCCTAGATGAAATGTTTGGGCCCCAAATTCAAAATGAATCAACCCGTATCGGATTTAGATGATGTCTACTTGAGACTTTGACTCCAAATTGACGCTGAAATGGGTTAAGATTATGGGGGTTGTTGGAAAAGAATGAACGTAGTTTGCATATGAGAAGGAGATGAGTTGGGGGAGGGCAGAGGGCAGAATGTTATGGATGCAATTGTGTCCCCCCAAATCCAGATTGGAGATAAGGCATTTGGGACATAACTAAGGTTAAATGAGGTCATGGGGATGATCCCCTGATCTGACGGGACCTGTGTGAGGAAACGATGCTGGAGACCTCTCTCTCTCTCCCTCTCCCTCTCCCTCTCTCTCTCTCCC